>JAMYXO010002580.1:0-23155 GCA_033310375.1 Conus canariensis | reverse complement strand
TTGCAGTAAATCTATGATACTATGAAGCAAAGAATTCAATTCCAATTTAAAGTCAAAAATTGCTTGACCAACGCAGGCAAGCAGAAGGCGCTTAGGAGAAGAAGAAGAAGAAGAAGAAGAAGAAAAGCGTGATACTCAACATGTAAAGGCAATAGGGTATCCTAAAGAATGAACAAACCTGACCTAATGAAAAAAAATATGTACACACACACACACACATATATATATATACATACATACACACACATATATACATACACACACATATATACACATACATACACATACATATATACATACACACACACATATACACATACATATACATTCACACACACACACACACATATATATATATATATACATACATATATACATACATATATACATATATATATACACACACACATATATATATATATATATACATACACACACATACATACACATACATACATACACACACACATACATACATATATATACATACATATATACACACACACACACACACATATATATATATATATATATATATATATATATATATATGGATATACATACACATACACACACATACGCATATACATATATACACATACATATACATACACACACACACGTATATATATATATATATATATATATATATATATATATATATATATATATATATATACATACACACATATATGAGTTTCAAGATGGCGGAGATAGCCCAGCAGAAGTAATTTCGCCTGCTGAAGTTTTTTACTGATCTAAGGCACTATGCCTATGCTGACAAGATCAACAAGTTTGGGTGAACGCCTAACGAGCGTTGTAAAAAGAAAAAGAAGAGACGGCACCAAAAAAGGCGTGGGCATTACAAATCCAAGCAAAGATGTGCTGGGACCGTTGGGACGCCAGGACCAGGCCCAGAGCTCCATGACAGAGGTAGGCCTACAATCTTTACCTCGAGATAAACTGAAGAAGACGGAAACAAAAGATATCAACACCCAGACGGAGGTCAGTGAGTCTGTTTCGTCTATGATTCAATCGCTTTTCGAGCGCATTGACAGTCTAGAAAAGACAGTGAAAGTCCTGACCGATGCGATTAAAAACCTAACGCCGAGTCTTGTCTTACAAAAAGAACCAGAGAAGACTGAAACATGCCCCTCTGTTGAACTCCCTAGCTTCCATACGAAGCCGGGAAAAACTTTCGCGGATGCTGCGAGAACTGCTCCACTGACCCCTGCACCAAAAACATCGGGCAAAACAACAATAAAGCAGAAAGAAAACAAAAAACAAAACGAAACAGAACAAAAGCAAATTGGAGATATGAAAACTGACGTCAATGAGAGTAAGTCCACGCGTGACGTCAAAGCAGAAAAGAATGTTCGAAAGCGCCACAATAGGGAAAAGCTTCCACGTGTCGTTCTTTTGGGGACTCTGTCTTCAGTGGTATCAAATCAAAGAGACTGGGTTGGTCCTACGACTTGCACGTTCGGTCGGGTAAATGCCGCACCACTGAAGATATTCAGAAAACGTTTGAATTTACTACAGCCGTAATCGAAAAACAGGAGGGCAAGCCAGTAGATATAGACGCAGTTGTTGTTCATTGTGGAATAAATGACATCAGATCATCAGATCCCAAAACCACGTCTCAAAAGTTCACAAAAGTAATCAAGAACATCGCTGCTGACCATCCCAGCATCAAAATTGTTGTCAGCAAAATCATCCCCGTGCGTGACTCCCAACTTGATGTCAAAAGAGAACTTTTTAACGCATTTCTAAGTGAAGGGTTACAATCTATGCAGAACGTCTCTTTCATCAACCACTCTAACTTCTCCACCCACGGCAAATTCATGAGGGATGACATCCACCCCAACCCCCGTGGTTCCAGCATCTTGGCGGGCAACGTGGGCCGACATCTGAGGGACATTTTCTGGGAGAGACCGCGAAGAACATCACGCCCTCCTCCTCCCATGTACCACCAGCACTGGCATTCACCCCAACAGCCTAGCCTCCGCAGATGCCCTCCTTACCCACGATATGGAAGATCATGGAACATGTTCGAACTTCTTGAGCTTGAGGATTCCTCTAAAATTACATTTCCATAAGAAATTTTGTCTAGGCTTAGTACTTGTCTTAGCTTTGTATAAGCTTCAACAGTGCAGTGACTGGCTATTGACTGCCTTTGGATTATATTTTTGAGACTTGTTGCCATCGCGAAATATTGTTATCATAATCTCTCGTTTAGTTGATTGATTAACAACCACCCCCCTCCACCTCCCACTCCCCCTTTTTTTATTTAAGTGTATTTCTCTGCGTTATATTTATCATTTTTACGTGAGGTTTATTCGTGTTATTTTTAAAAACAAATAACCGAATTTCTTCACACTTTCCTTTTTCCTTATCATGACAAAGTCAGTTCCCATTAAGGTTTTACAATGGAACTGCAGGTCTATAAAAACAAACCTGTCTTATTTAACTCAACATCTTGTTTCTTCAAAGTACCAGGTTCTGATTTTACAATCTTTGAATGTAAACCAAAACAGCCTACCTAAACTGGTAAATTATTATTATCCACCAGTGCATGAGATAGTAAATAAAACAGAAAATATTAAGACAGCTATATACATTAATGAAAATATACAGTATACAGTGTGCGATTCCCCAGCCCCTAAGAATGATCCTAATATTCTTTCATGTGCTGCAAGTCTAAAGTTCAATGATCAACTTATAATAAATGTTGTTTCTGTCTACTTACCAAAAGGCCCAACAGAAATTAACACGGAATGGATTCGTACAACACAAAATCCAAACAAAAAGTGGCTAATTTGTGGAGACTTTAATGCACACTCCCCTTTTTGGGAGAAAAATTGCGCTTTTATCACTAGTCACAGATTTTTAGAAAACATAGTAGACTCAAATCTTTACCTTTTAAACGATGGAAGAGTGACTAGAATTCCAGACAATGCAAATCATAGAGCCACCTCCATTGATCTATCTTTAATATCCCCTGCTTTGGCCCATAATTGCACATGGGAACCACTTTGTGACACGCTTGGAAGTGATCATATACCCATTGTTACCACTGTCAATGATCAACAAATATCTAGCGATAGAGATGAAGATGTCATTCCTAAATACAATTATAACTTTGCTGACTGGGAAACATTTAGAGCTTTTTTATGTGCACAAAACATAGATTGCATTAAAGATGATGACATAGACATTTATTACTCAAAATTTACGGAAACAGTACTAAATGCTGCTGATTATGCCATTCCTAAATATGCAGCTCGCAAATCAGATAAACATGCAGGGAATGTATGGTGGAATGATGAATGCCAGAAAGCGGTTGACAAGAAAACAGAAGAATATAAATTATACCTACAAAATCCTGGACCAAAAACGCATGCTCCAATGAAGAAAGCAAATGTCATGAGTAACAGAACGATTGCAAAAGTCAAGCGGGAATATTGGTCTAATTTCTGCACCAATGAAACACATACCCATAAAGACTTACAGAGGGTGTGGAAAAAGTTTAATGAAATGAAAAATGGTGTTCATTTGCCACACTGTCCAATCAAATGTGATGGTAATGAATTACCAAGCAATTCAGAAAAGGCAGAATCATTTGTAGATATGTTTGCTGATATAATGAATGCAAGCAAACTACCAAAAAATCATAAAATTTTCAGGGAAAATGAAGAAAGAAATGATGACTATCAAGATCCACAGCGGAAAGATGATCTTTATGTCAATGCTCCAATTACTATACGTGAGTTGAGAGAAGCTATACTTTCCCTGACTAATAAAAAGTCATCAGTAGGCATGGACGCTATTTCTAATATCTTACTTAAACATTTGCCAGACAGTTGGGTACTGTTGCTACATGACTTATTTCAAAAGTGTTGGGAACAGGGACAAAACCCTAAAATATGGAAACATTCTATCATAATACCGATTCCTAAAGAAGGAAAAACGAAAAGTAATAAGAATAATTACAGACCTATATCATTAACTTCGCATGTAGGCAAACTTATGGAAAAGATAGTTTTAAACAGACTAATATTCTATTGTAATAAAAATAAAGTGATCCCAAAAAACCAAGCTGGTTTCCGAAAGGGTAGGTCAACCATTGATCATCTTGTCAAATTGACTACACAGATAAAGCATCAATTTGCTCGCAGAAAGAATATTCTAGCAACCTTTTTTGATATAAAAAAGGCATATGATCGTGTTTGGCATCATAAATTACTATACAAATTGAAACAAATTGGTTTGTCTGGGAACATCTACTTTTACATAAAAGACTTATTGATGAAAAGAAGCATGCAAACAAAGGTGGGAAATTCCTATTCGACTACACGCATGCCTACAATGGGTATTCCACAAGGCTCGGTAATAGCGCCCCATCTTTTTAATATATTACTTCATGACCTACCTCAATGTTTGTCAAAAAATGTCAACTTAGTACAATATGCAGATGATATTTGCATGTGGATGAATGTGTCCATGAAAAAGAAGTCACCAAAAAGAGATATAAATTACTATAGAAAAGCTTATCAAATGGAATTAGATAAATTAAATAACTACTTGTTTGAAAATGGACTAACTCTATCAACTGAGAAAACTCATCTGGTTTTATTCAACAATGGTGCTGATCCACCCAATTTACCATCCCTCCATATTGGGTCTGATATTTTGGAATATAAACAAAGGGTAAAGTTTTTGGGGGTTCATATTACTTCTAAGTTAAACTGGAATTATCACATTGAATACTTGTTATCTAAAGCAAGAAAGACTTTAATTTTTTTAAAAGTTATCAGTAAGCAATACTGGAGCCAAGATGTCAGAGTACTAAAACATCTAGCGATAAGTCTTGTTCGCTCTAGGCTTACGTATGGTCAAGAAGTTTTTTTCACCGCTCCAAAATATTTATTAAACAAATTACAAAGCGTGGATTGTAAAGCTTTTCGATTGGCCTTGGGGGTTCCTTTCCATACATCAACAATAGCAACATATAGAGAGGTAGGAGTACTTCCTTTAAATGAATGCCGTCAGCTTGCCATCGCTAAATATTTGTTAAAAGGCTCTTTAAGTGAAAACAATGTCGAAAATGAAATTGGCTTAAGATCAGATGTTGATTTCCCAAAACGAGCCAAAAACATATCATGTCTTAAAACAATAAAAACTGAAACTCTAGATACTTTTCAACAATCAGGAATAGAATTAGAAGATATGGTAAAATGTAGTAATCCATGTACTGTTATCCCTCCATGGGAATTACAAAAAGGACATTTTGACATTAATTATACCAATGCAAAGAAAAATGAGAATATAAATTTTATTGGCACAGTTGCGAATGAGCATTTATTTCTCAATTATCCAAATCATCTCAAAGTTTATACCGATGGTTCAGTTCTAGAAAATCACGAAGCTGGTGCTGCTTTCACTATCCCCCACTTAAAGGTCAAAAGAGGTTTTTATATTGGAAAGCACAGATCTATATTTACAGCTGAATTAACTGCTATTCTTATGGCTTTGCGTTATTTGCTTGATTTTCCGAAAACTGTGACTCAGATTCTTTTTTGTGTCGATTCAAAATCAGTGTTGTATGCCTTAAGCAATTCAAATTCTAGTGTGAGACAAGATTTGATTTTTGAGATTAATCATTTGGTGCATTTCCTTATTCTAAGAGGTAGTAATCTTACCTTTCTTTGGGTGCCTTCACACAGTGGAATACATTTCAATGAATCCGTAGATAAACTAGCTAAAAACTCTGCAGATTATACAAATGAAGCATATAATTTGAAAATCCCTTTATCTCTGAAAGAAGGGTATAGCCTACTGCAGAATGCTTGCTGGAAGCATTTTAGAAAGAAACAAGAAGATGTTGGCCACTCATTACCTGCTGACCACCAAACGAGTTTTGAAGATGTTTTTATATCTAAGTATGGTCAATTGTCTAACTTAAGGCTTTTAACTTCCCTTGCCTATAGATTCAAACTTAATGCTTTTAAGACGAAATTCACTTCCAACATCACATGTGTTTGTGGTGGGAAAATTTCTAATGAACATATACTTTTCCACTGTAGAAAAATGAAAACATATCTGCCTACTTTTTCGGAAAAGTCCCTGAAGGAGGTTTTAATAAAACCCCTTTTGATTTGTGACATTGTTTTAGGACTTGTTCAGAGTACCATTTTTAGATTCCTTTAATAATTCTATCTTCACGTGTAAATGTTATTATCCTGTTACCTTTAGCGTTCATTTGATTTTTAAAAATGTTATTCTAGTTATGTTGTAGGTTGCAATTTTTATTCATGTTAACATTTTTTCTTCCGATTCTCATTCTGATCCTCCTTTTTCTCTCTTTCCGTTTTCCATTTATACTTCTTCATCTTTTTCTATCTCCCTGTTTCTCTATCTCTTTATCTCCTTCAGCTGCCTGTCTACCCACCCCTTCTCCCCTCCCTTCCTCCTTTTCTACCTTGTTTATTTATTTATTTTTCGTTGTCTAAAATCACTTATGTGTATAGACATTAAATTGAAGAACACACACACATATATATACATACACATATATATACATATATATATATACATACATATACATATATATATACATACATACACACACACACACACACACACACATATATATATATATATATATATATATATATATACACACACACACACACACACATATACACACTCATATATATACACATATATATACACATACATACACACATACATACACACATATACACACACATATATACATATACACACATACATATACATACACACACACACACACATATACATATACATACACACACACACACACACATATATATAAATCACCATGACCCATAATAGGTTTAAAGATAACAATTAGAAATACAAACAAAATCACTTCTATCAACGAAGGCGATCCACTTTCCCGATCCATACTATCTTTCACAATGCATATCAACGTCACCCGTCGTCACCCATCGACTTCGCCCTTCAAAACTGGATATATAGGCTACTGAATGCATGTCATATAACACCACACAAAAGACACTCATGACATTAGTAAATACATGTTCATACAATGACAATGCATCATCTATCTATTGGCACTAAAGAAAAAAAAAAAATCATGATGCCCTCCACAGGATAGTTAACTTATTATCTAGAAAAAGAGAGGCACAGACGGGGAGAGGGAGGGAGGAGAAAAAGTATTTGAGTATGTGTGCGCGCGTGCGCGCGTGCCTGCGTACATTGTGCATGCGCGCGCGAGCGAGTAGGCGCGCGCGCGCGCGTATGTGTTATGACCCACTTTTTTTTTTTAACCTATCAACATCATCAATCACTATCACATTTCAATCTCTTTAGTCAATATCATCTTATCAAAACAATCTTCCACACCGTCCGTCTTTCTAACATCTTCTGTCACATTGTTCTCCATGTCATTTATCAGTCTCTTTCACCAGTTCCATCCATCAGCAATGTGCCCCGGCCCCACCCCATCAGCATAACTCTTCCTACATATCTCATCAAATTCATCCTTCAGTGCCTCCTGTTATCCTTACTACATCCAAGCAAAGTCACACACTGACACCATAGGAAAAGAGCTGTCTGTCTCACCCATCATGATTTTGCATAGGTACTACATGTATACAAATATCACTCAACAACAGTATCCATTAATTTGTTTCTAACCATCGACCATCAGCATCACTTATTATTATATTCCAATAAGTACAGGTTTGAATTGCCTCCAGCAACTCTGGTATCATGTCTATCTTTCAATTCATTTATCTACATCTCCGGTAACCATTACTCTGTATTATCATCCATTTTCATCAGCAATTAGTATTCAGCAACATTAGAAAGACAGCGGGGGTCGTTGGCTCCTGTAGATACAACACAACGAATGGACTTACACACTGGGTACAACAAAGGGGGCGCATGGACTACTAGAAGAAAAGAAGCGGAAAGGAGCCGTGAGTTGGGGTGCGGGAGAACAGGGAGAGAGGAAGAGGATGAAGGTGAGTGCGGGGAATGGTAATCTGTTCTCGGTTTCCTTGTATGTTTCCTAAATATGCCAAATACGTGTGCGTGATGCGTGCGTACGTGCGTGTGTTCTGAATGCGTTGTGCCGTGCGCGGTACATAGGGTGTCTGCGTGTGTGTGTGTGTATGCGCACGCGCTCGCGCACGCGTGCGCATGTGCCAGTGCACGCATGTCCGCATGCGCTCTCGCGTGCTCAATGAGTGTGTCCGCATGCATGTGCAAACATACGTGTGCCCGTGTGTGCCTGTTTGCGCGCGCGCATGCGAGAGGGACAGACAGACAGAGAGAGAAAGAAGAACACTGCGTGTGTGCGCCTGAATGCGTGAGGGGGGGGCGGGGAGGGAGAGAGAGGTCACAATATCTTCTGACCAGCTATTTTATCCTTCGGGGGATCTGCACTGGTATATACCCAATAAAAGAAGCCTCCATTATCCATCCCTACCTCCAATCATCATCAACATTAAATATCTTCTGTTTCCTTCGCCAGTCAGCCTGTTCAATTACTATAAATTATCCACATTATCAATAACCTGTCCACATTATCCAACCACATTATCAATTATCTGTCCACATCAGCTATCCATATTAGCAATCATCTGTCCACATTACCTATCCACATTATCAATCATCTGTCCACCTCAAACATCCACATTATCAATCATCTGTCCACATCAACTATCCATATTATCAGTCATCTGCCCACATCAACTATCCACATTATACCTCATCTATCCACATCAACTATCCACATTATGAATCATCTATCCACATAAACTATCCACATTATCATATATCTATTCACATCAACTTTCCACATTATCAATCATCTATCCACATCAACTTTCCACATTATCAATCATCTGTCCACATCAACTATCCACATTATACCTCATATAGCCACATCAACTCTCCACATTATCAATCATCTCTCCACATCAGCTTTCCACATTATCAATCATCTGTCCACATCAACTCTCCACATTGTCAATCATCTCCCTACATCCACTATCCACATTATACCTCATATATCCACATCAACTCTCCACATTATCAATCATCTATCCACATCAGCTATCCCCATTATCAATCATCTATCCACATCAACTATCCACATTATCAATCATCTATCCACATCAACTCTCCACATTATCAATCATCTGTCCACATCAACTCTCCACATTATCAATCATCTGTCCACATCAACTTTCCACATTTTCAATCATCTTGTCCACATCATCTTTCCACATTGTCAACCATCTGTCCACATTAACTATCCACATTATTAATCGTCTGTCCACATCAACTATCCACATTATCAATCATCTACCCGAATCAACTTTCCACATTTTCCATCTTCTGCCCACATCAACTATCTACATTATCAATCATCTGTCCACATCAACTATTCACATTATTGATCACCTGTCCACATCCATTATCCAAATTATCAATCATCTGTCCACATCAATATTCACATTATCAATCATCTACCAGCATCAACTTTCCACATTTTCCATCTTCTGCCCACATCAACTATCCATATATTATCAATTATCTGTCCACATCAAATATTCACATTATCGATCACCTGTCCACATCCACTATCCACATTAACAATCAATGAATCATCTGTCCACATCAACTATCCACATTATCACTCATCTGTCCACATCAACTCTCCACATTATCAATCATCTATCCCTCCTCCTGTCACTACTATCATTATCCCCCGTCGACTGCTGCTGCTTATACTGCTATCTACCTCACACCTCAGCATTATTTATCTGCATCGTATATCCTCAAACACAGCTGGCAGCAAACCACTCAACATTATCTGTCAGCATAATCTATTCACAAATATCACCCTACAACATTGTCACTAGGTATCATTCAGAACAAAAACACAACCACATCCAACAGCATTGTCATCATTGCCTTTCATCAATACGTTTCATCCACATCTCCCATTAGATTTATACTTTGTCGGCATCATCCAGACAGACACACAAACAAAGGGAATGTGTGTGTGTGTGTGTGTGTGTGTGGGGGGGGGGGGGGAGGGGATCGTAGTCCTCAATCTATTCAACCCCGTAAATACATAGTTAAATGGGCACGGCAGAGGAGCTCTAAACAGACCGCGGGGGGGGGGGGGGGGGGGGGGAGGGGGGGATGGGGGGAGCAGGAGGCTGGTGGCGGAAGCCGGAGGATGGGGGCTGGGAGAGGAAAAAAATAGGCTGAAACAGGGGAATAGAATGGAAATATCCTGTTGGATTAATCATCTTTTAGTTTGAAAGAATGTGTATGTGTGCCCGCGCGCACTAGCACGCGCATGTGTAATTTCCAATAACATCTTTCTTTAAGTACAGATGCTGGCGACACATAAAATCTGTCATCCAACAACCCTTCGAAGGTAGTTGAAAGTATACATGCGTTACGGGAAAAGAGGTTTAAAACAAAAAAGGAAGACTGAACACGCACAGTCACTCATGACCAGTTGTGAGTAAGCACTATCATCACATGAAAAACCAATAATCACAACAACAGAAACACGAACATATCCAAAGGTACATTATTTGGACATTATTCTACACACACACACACACACACACACACACACACGTATGAAAATAAACTCGCGAACCCGCTACTGTGGGTCAAGACGAGGAAGGAAAGGGAAAGCGATGGAGGGAAAAACACACAGTCGTTGCGCCAAAATTGAACTGTACATAATCAACTTACTCGTTCAAGCCATTTCTCTCCTGAAAAGGCAGTCAATGTCCATCTTTGAGTCTATCTTCAGTGTTTTTCCATTTTTCAGTTTTGTTAATATTTTACCATTCGATGACCAGGCGGCCATCGTTGCAGAATGCGCACTGGCTGTTTTTAACAGTTTATAATTAGTTTGAGTCAAGTCCTCTCCCACTGTTATTCCGGTCTGTTTTAGTTTCCTCCGGGCCGTCAACACCTCCCTCCTCTTCCTCCGAGAGAAAAAACGAAGGATGATGGGGCGTGGTCTCCCGCCTTCCGTGGTCATCCTCCCCGACCGGTGGGCTATCTCGACATCTGCTGCAGTCACAGGGACGCCAAGTTTACCAGAGAACACATCCACACACTTTTTCACACAGTCCTCCACGGTCTCCCCCTGCGTCTCCCTGATGCCGTACACTCGCACATTCCACGAACGGCCGTGTTGTTCACCTTCGTTGATTTCACTCTTAAGGGAGCTGGTCTCTTTGGAAATCTGTGCCAGCTGAGCTTTGAGGTCCGAGTTTTCTGTTCGAGTTTTGGTAAGTTCTGATGAAAGTTTGTCCTTTTCGTTTTGCAAGTCCATTACGGTGCTCTCTAGAACTTCTAGTCTTTGTGTCATTGAAGATCTGAGTCTCTCGATCTCTCCTCTCAGCTCTTCTCTCAGCTGCACAACGTCTTCTTTCATCGACAGTTTTGTTAACGCCGCTTTGATTTCACACAGTGATTCTTGAATTGTCATTTCTTCCACACTGCTGTCTAATTCTTGTCTCTGTTTCTTGCTCATTGTTTTGCTGTCTTCACTCGGGCTGGTAATACTATCACCAGACGACGAAGATGGTTTCCGTTTTTCACCTCCTTTGCCCCCAAAATACCTAGAAATAGTAGAAGTCATTTTCGAAGAATCTTTCTGCCATTGCACATTTTAAACTCAAACAAAAAAAATGTAACCTTGTAACTTTAATTGTTCATATCGGAACAAAATAGACAGAAGAGCACTACAGCGCCTCGCTCACCTCACCACCAACAACACACGTCAGTCCATTGTGCTACACAGGAGTTAAACACTACAAGTCACACAAGTTCATTTTCCAGATGAAAAAACAAATCAACTGTTCATCACACGACGAACTCTCCTGGATTCTTTTCACTTTTCTTTTCACTTAAACCACAAAATCACTGGGTATAGAACGTGAAGGCACAATGTTGACTTGAATAAGTGTCGAACGGCGGAGCACGCGCAAGACACGTCCGACCGCGTCGGTGAGCGGAAGTCAAGTCCTCCACATATGTTTCAGTTTTCAGCCTCCAGTCCACAAATATTCAAATGAAATGTTCCAGAAAGATACCACTTAACAACCAGTTCACAGGAACCCTTTAAATAGCCACAAGGTCTTCTTCAAACTCCTAGGCTGGATATACAGTTAATCCACAGTTCCTATTCAATAATCCTGTCACTTGCTGTTCCTGTCACTTGCTGTATACAACCATCCATGACTAGTATTGTACTGTACACAGAAAAAATCTGGCAGACTGCACAGTCATTGGAACACTATACAGTAGGTGCTGGAGAAAAAAAGATACCATCACCCTAGCTGCCTGACCCAAAAGTCAGATCTTTCCCAGTATGCTCTCATATTTTTACACGCTTCTCAGGCTTCACTGTGAAGAAGCTTCTGATGTCTCCTAACTGCGATGGGGCCTTCCTCTTTTTAGATGCTGGCTGTAGCTGGGATGACAATGATGCTTGATTGTCTGGAGCTGGGAGACAAACAACAAAATGGTTTGGTCTCCAGGACTCTCCAAGCACCTTCTGAGAAGTGTTGGTCCAGAGTATTGCAGGGCAAGTTGTGGGGTCTGAAGGGTGGTCATGCTGAAGCCTGGGGTTCAGAGTTCTGTTGAGAAGCTGGTAGGTGTTGTCTTCCCCGAAAGGAGGGCATATGGAAAGCAGCTTTGATCCCAGGACACTGGCCATAGCATGCAGCTGCCAGATGCCCACGTATGTGCCAGATTTGGTGGTGTTCTGCACTTCCTTCCTGAAGATTTCTTTAATGGCAGCTGGTGTCAAATCTTGAAGGCTGTATTCGTCAGATTGTAAGGCATACTTTTCAGGAAGGTTGGGCAGTTGAGCCAAGCTTTCACAGTCAGTTCCTGGGCCCTGCAGACTGATGTTGTCCAGATAAAAGCGCTCTTGAACCACCAGCTCAACAATGATCCTTGCCCTCATCTCTTGATGCTGGCCCTCTGAACCGCATGCCAGCAAAGAACAGCATCGAGGGAGACAATTGCCATCCCCATACACCTGTACAGGAACAAGAGGCGGGGCATTAGCAGGGTAGATGGCGTTCTTGTCCCGCAGGTAGTCTTTCACCTCCAAGTGCTGCTGCACTGCCACTTCACCTTCTAAGCTGCTTCTCAACCTTCCTGGCCAAGCACTGAAGATTGTAAAATGATTCTTCTGCGGCTACTTCAAGGTCATGAGCCAACTTCTGGAAATAGCTCTGTCTGGTGCTTGGTACTGGTCTGGCAGTCGATTCTTTTGCAGATTTCTTTCTTTTGCTGGTTTTGGTGGCTGATGCTGCTGGAGCAGACTCCCTGCACATGTGCCTTCCACCAGATACCAGGTGTTCCTTCTTGGCACTTCTTGCAGCACGCTCTTGTTTCTGCCTCTGGTGGTTCACACTGCAGGCGTTTTTCAGGTTCCTGAACAGTTTCATGTCCACTGGCTCTGTCGCTGGGTTCTTCTTTCCATTGGCCTGAACAGCAGTCTGTTCCCTAGCCATCAAGTGAGTCCTAACTGTCTGGGCAGCAGAGTATGTCTCTACACTCATTTGGGATGACTGTGAATCCAGTATCTCACTCATAGCACTGAAGCTCCCTTCTACAATGGGTCCATGGAAGCAGCTCAACAACGCTTTGGCCCCTTTGCTAAGCAGCGGGTATGTTGAGTCAACATTTGCCCACCAGACGTCCACGGGAACATCCGACTCTTCCATCTGGAGTGTCTGCGACATGGTGTAGGATCTCACCTCCTTCTGAAACTGGTCACAGTCCTCCACTGATGTCACTTTGCTGGGGATTTTGAGTAGGCTCTCTAAAGTTGAACTAACATATCTCTGTTTTGGGTCCAAGGCGGAACATATCATCAGATTTTCATTGTCAAGAGGCATCTTGTCCTGCAAGCACTTCCCACAAGCCACAAAAGCTTTCTCAACTTTCTTAAAAAATGAGGTCCTGACAGCAGCTGTGACGACTGGCTTGTTCTTCAGCTGTTCTTTCATCATCTTGTCTGTGGCTGTCCCAACAAACATGAGGAATCGCTTCTGAAGGTTCTTCTCCTTGTCCAGGTCGAAGGATTTCAGGTAGGACGTGCCTGGTTTTGAGGACGTGCCTGATTTTGAGGATGTGCCTAGTTTTGAGGCCTCCCTGTGCTTTCTGAGCGCTGTGGGGTCCACAAAAAATGAAAAGAAATCTTCAAGGAGTCGGTGCTGTTCCCGGAGAAGCATGTGTATCATGGGCTTTCTGCTCTGAAACAGCTTGACATACTCTTTCAGGCTCGGGAGAACAGCATCGTAGAACACCATGGTGAGGAGGGTTTGTGGCCTCATGACAAATACTGCCTGTACGACTCTTCCCTTCCTCGCTTTTCCTTCATCCGTGAACGAGGCCATCTTTTTAAAGAGCTCTCTCTGGATCTTCTTCACAGATTCCCGGCCTCTCTCTCCAACATCACGTTTGTCAAGGATGCTCTCCACAATGTCATGCATGATCTCTTTGTCAGCTGGAGAGAGGAAGCTGAAGAAGAACAGCGTGATAGCATCAAACAGCTCCAATGCCCTAACAGTGACTTCATGTACGGAGAGCCAGCGATGTGGAACATAGCACAACAGTGTGGATGGGGAGATGCCAATGATGTGGCAGAGGTCAGCTAAGTGTTCCCTTTGGTCCACACTCCATTTAAAGTGTGTATGCAAGTCTGTCAGCAGCTTCTCAACCCACCCCCCAAATTCTCCACAAAATTTCTTGGCTGCATTGTGCGCGTGATGGCACGTGTCCCCATCAATATCAAGGAGGTGTGGTGCCACTTCCCGAAGCCTCACCTCCAAACCTGCCTTTGACCCCCTCATGACACGGCAGGAATCCATCAGAACCGAAACTAGGTTTTCCCAAGGGAGTTCAAGATCAGTGCCTAGTTTCACAAGTTCTTGGAAAATGTTGTCTGCAGTCACTTTCCTGAGGCTAAGGGATCCCATGTGGTGAATCATGATCCTCTGAAACGAAGGGGAAAAGTGGCTCACCATCACTGTGAGCACTTTCATGTTCGTCTTACTAGTCGCTTCATCAATATTCAGGCTGAAGTAGCTCTCCCTCAGTTCCCCGAGAAGCGAGTCCTGCACTGTTTTTCCAAGACCATACTTGAGTTTGTACGAAGTGGTGGTGCGCGACATCTTCAGCTGGTCCAGTGCCTTGCCATCACGAGCCATAGCCTGAAAAAAAAAAATTAATGACTTACAAGAAAAAAGTCACACTAACAGTCAGACCAAACTGACAAAAAATATCAGCAATGTAGTAAACAGTAAAACTATTTTCCAGTTGGTCTCCGATACATTTAGTCCAAGTGAAAAAACCTGCACTGCAGACACTCAGGGATTGCTCAGGCCCTTGGTAGGGCGCAGGGCACTTTTGGGTCCTGGTAAAGACAAATCTGAATTTTCAATCAATTTGAAACATTTGTACAAAGACAGAAGATTATTATTATTTTCATTTGTTGTTTAATGTCCCATAGACTGTGCATAGCCATCTCGGGACGACCCACACTGTCCACCAAAAAACAGAAACTTCACTGAATGTGTGTCACCTGCCCCAAAGATGGGCCATATTTACAGAGACCATAAAATTGAGAGGCGCTAGAGATGTTCAGTCTTCTCTGAATTGTACGATTCCAGATTTTCAAACAGTCTAAAAGGAATTAAAAGAAGTTTATAAAAAAAAAATTAGAGATGTGCAGAGAGAGGAAGTGGGATGAGAACGACAGAGAGAGAGGGAGAGCAATAAAGAGAGAGGGAGGGAGGGTGAGAAAGAGAGACAGACAGACAGAGAGAGAGAGAGAGAGAGACAGAGACAGAGACAGAGAGAGAACACACACACACACACACACACACTCACACACACACACACACAAAATGCAACTCAAACGGTTGTAGTTTGGGCTTATCTGTTACTAAATATAGCAACGTGGACTGACTGTCACATGACCCGACTGTGAAGTCGAGAGAACTGCAGTCATCAGCCATTAGACTGACTTCAACAGTCAGCCGCTGAATAACCACGGTCGGGGAACTTCACGGTATGACCACGGCAGTCATTCCACATTAGACCGGCCCCTGGGTGAAGCCAGTAAAACCAAGGAAAATTTTTTTTCTAGTTTTTTTCCTTTTTCTTTTTTTTTAAAGAAAACAAGCTATTAAATCTATACTGTAGTATTAAGCTGATGGTTTGACATTTAGATTAGATAGGAAAAACCTAAATTGTCCAAAAAAAAAAAGCTCTAAAAACGTAAAAGGGTCTGGAACTTACTTTTACATAGTCAATGAGCTTTGGAACAGTAGCCAGGGACTGGTTAGTTTCTGCCACGAATCCCAAGGTCAAGGCCTCCAAGTTGCAGACTCTTTGCTGTAGCGAGGGGCACTTGGTAGTGGTGGATGAAGTGGGGATTGCCCTTGTCGCTGCACCTGCTTCTTTCGAGCTTGACAAGGAAGATGGATGAACACCATAGGCACTCTGGACCTCACTAACTGCCTCACCTGAAAATGATATTTAAGTAACTGTTATATTTATCATACTGGAGAAAAAATCACATAGACATTTTTAGAGCTTACAAAAATATAGACTTGACTTCAATCTGAAAGAGCACAGGCGTACTGAAAAATTCAATGCTACTATTACTCAGGATCAGGATTAGGGTTTGGGGCGTTGTTTATGCACAACTTAGCCAGTTTGGCTTTTTATGCCCCTTCTGTTCTTCTTCCTTTGGTTTTGTTGTTGTTGTTGTTGTTATTGGTCCGGTCGTTGACTAGCTCAGTCTTTTTATATATAGAAAATTTTTGTCATTACTTCATGTTTATGTATGAGGTTCTTAAGTGTATTCATACTACTAGGTGCACGTTTAATATCAATTGTTTGTTCAAATGATTAGTCATTCTGTTACTAAATGTATTCTTATCTTTGTTGTGGCATATTGTTTAAATATCTTGCCTGTACTGTTTCTTGTAGTGTCTATATTTGCAGTAGGACTACATAAAAGCATACTTTGTCAACATCACGAATCCCATTAAATATTTTGTGTGTGGGTGTGAGAGAGAGAGAGAGAGAGAGAGAGAGAGAGAGGGAGAGAGAGAGAGAGAGGAGGGGGAGAGTTACTTTGAGCGTTTCCGTGTGTATGACAATGACACCGTGTGTGCGTGTGTTTGTGTGTATAAGTGACTATGTGTGACCAAGTTGGTGTGGTGCTATGTGTGTGTGTGCACGCGCACTAGAGAGAGAGACAGACAGACCGAACGACTGAGACACAGATAGGAGACAATCCCCAAGTCGGACAACATGACAGACATCCAAAGTGGGGATTGGGGGGGGGGGGGGATAATTATATTAAGAGAACATCACAGCACACACAGTCAAAGACACACACACACACTGGGTTAAATTCAACGTGGCAGGGTGGGGGAGAGGGGGGTAAATATAAAGAGAGTCATAGCACACATTCAGTCACAGACATACACTCACAAAGACACACAGACCGAGTTACATTCAGTAGGCCTAGGTCTAATCAAACAAAAACAAACCACAAATTTAGAACTATAGCCTAAGCTCAAAAAGTACATAGACTACACCATAAAGTTCCATTCACTTCACAGATTCACTTATGAGAATGGTACTGTCAGTGGTACTCTTCCCTAAATAATGGCCACACATTTCTAGCTCGAAAGAAAAACAAATCATTTTCAACCTTTGGTACAAATATATTATCTAAAATACAGGTACTCATTATCTAATATATTTCTGTATATCTTTAATACTCATGCGTTGATTCTACAGGTTAGGCAACAAATGAAGAAAAAAACCTGGCTGTAAAAATATTTTGTTGATTGTCATGTTTGTTGATTATGGTGCGTTTCAATCCAATAATAAACTCCAAGAAGTCAGTAATCCTAAGGGAAACAACTGTGTACTGAAATCACTAAAAAAAAAAAAAAAAAAAAAAAATCTATTTTGAAAATGAGACAGAGCGAGACTCGGACCTAAAGAGAGAGAGAGAGAGAGAGGGGGGGGGGGGGGGGAGAGAGAGAGAGAGAGAGAGAGGGAGAGAGGGGGGGGGGCTTTCAGCCTAAAGTACTTTAAAAAAATATACATAATACATACCTGCAATGGTGGTGTTGTCCTTCACAGCACTGGCGTTTTTCTTGTGGACTGCCCTATTCATATGGCATCTCACTGCGATGAAACCACGACTGCCATAGTTCACAATCTTTCCACATGGAACACAAAATGCAGCGCCTTTTTTGTCTAATTTACGAAACACATTACCCACTCGAACATCGTCCACTTTCTGGTCTAGCCAGTCCCACCTCCAATCGTTTCTCATCCCTTCTCTTTGCCGTGAAATCGCGGCGCGCTTGACAAACTTCGCCATTTTAACGATGTCCGACGCTCGACAGGCGCGAAAAGACCGGATGTTGATTAACGGCGGAAGTGACCGGTTGACTCTTTTGAGAATAACAAGAGTTGCAAAATGTCCAAATGGGAATAGCATCGAACGAACGTTTATTTCAGGATTTTTTTTTTTTTTTTGGGGGGGGGGGGGGGCGGCACTCTTTTTGGGGGGGCGGCGCAGATGAAAAAAATGGGCGGAAAATCCGCCTTAGGCGGACGAATTTCATGCCTGATGTGCACCTGATGCAATGTAGCCATTTGGGGATAATTAAGTTTTCGATGCAATGTAGCCATTTGGAGATAATTAAGTTTTCGATGCAATGTAGCCATTTGGAGATAATTAAGTTTTCTATGCAATGTAGCCATTTGGAGATAATTTTTTTTTTTCTTATCTTATCGAGATAATTTTTTTTTTTTCTTCTATCTTATCGTAACACTTCTACGTCAAGCAGGAAGAACGCATACCAGGGTAAAGCGGAAGACTGGAACTATAATCGAATTCTAACCACTTTTGGGGCTCATCATTTGAGTATTACTCAAATTTCCGGACCCAAAACTACCCGTGTCAGTATCTCTTGGGCCTGGTTGATGTCAGGCTATATGAGAAGAAACATAGTCTACAGTACAATTCCGTCGTGTAACGTAGCAGCTGAATGGAGCAGCAAATCATCTTCATGCCTTATCTCATCGATTGTCATACGACGAGGGCTGGAATGAGAGGGGAGGGTTGTGGGCGTGGTGGGAGGGGTGGGGGTGGAGGCTGTAGGAAAGAGGTTCGCATTTTCTGGCTTTCCGTGTCCTGCTTTCGCAGCACCAGTTTTGATTTGTCTTCAACATTCACACTTCTATATATGTTTTTATCAGCCTGTCTATATATATATATGTCCGTTTCCCTCTCCCTCCGTCATTCTCTCCCTCCCTCTGCAAATGGCAGGACTGGCATGAGTATATCTATGATAAGTGACAGATTCGCGCAATACAGACTCTTTAAAGCAACGCATATGATAGAACCATAAGTTAAAATGGATATCAACAGATATGTTAAGAGCGCACTAAGTAAGTTTTGATTGGGTGTTTCTGACATAGCTTGTCATCGTTCAGGTACAATACTGTGAGTGAAAATGAATTGAGATGCCATTTATGTAATCTGTCCAAGGAATATGAAATCCATTTCCTTTTCTTGCTGCCCTGCTTTTCATGACCTTAGAATAAAATTCATAAATGCAAAATATTATTCTGACTGTTGTCATTTCAGAATTTACTCTTGGCGTCAAGAAATGACGCATCAGTATTGCTATGCATATTCATGAAGGACATAAAAGGCTGTGTACTGTATTTCCTTAATATTGTTGTATGGGGCTTATCCACTTTTCTCTTTTCATTTCATTTCATGACAACAGCGATGTTTTGTGTTTTGCGGCTATCACCCCTCAGTTTGGGGCTGTGGCCTTAATCTGAATTAGATTTTCGTATTCGTATTCGTATTCATATTCATATTCGCATTAGTATTCGTATTCTCTCTCTCTCTCTCTCTCTCTCTCTCTCTCTCTCTCTTCCTCCTCCTCCTCATTCGACCCTACCCCCTTCTCTCTCTCAAACACACACACACACACACACACACACACACACACCACCACCACCACCACCACCACCACCACCACCACGCACGAGCTCACATACGCGCGCGCGTACACACACACACACACAGACACACACAGCACACAGACACACACACACACAACACACACACACACACGGGCGCGCGCGCGAACGTCCGCTCATGCGCCTTTTTCCCCTCATAAAAACAGTCGAGAGAGGGGTGGACTTGACGCACATAACGGAATGGTTGGAGTAGGTGTCCTGAGTACAGACTGCTTGTCCCTGTCAACACAGAGTAGCTGACTGACATGGGAGGTCCTTCACACACTTGTTCTGGAAAGTGGTTATTCAGGAAAAATACCATTCTCTCTCTCTCTCTCTCTCTCTCTCTCTCTCTTTCTCTCTCTCTCGTTCGTCAAGTCAAAATTTTTTTTATCCAGAATACCCCCTACGGTACATGGGTAACATAACAAGACACAACTAGAAATTAAGAAAAAATCAAATACTGTAAGCAATGGCACAATCAGCAATAATTTTTTTTCCTATACACGTCCACTCAACCTGTGAGGAGGTAACGTATGGTGGCAGAGACCTGGGACAGAATTTACTGACAGCTCTGTCACCAACAGCAACACTTGTGTCACAGAAATGACTTTGAAGACAGCCTGCACACACCGCAGTCATTGACCGATGCATGATCATTACACCTCAGCCTTGTCTGCGACTTAGCAATTAGCTACTTCAGGGAATTTACTACTTTTACTGTCATACTCAACAATACAAAGTCGTGGTTCTCATAATAATATGATTTAAGTCACTGCTATCGAATTTGTAAAATACGGGGACGAAAACCAGTGGTGAAATTCATCGCCTAAATCAGCACAATAAAACATACTGCATGTTCTTTTTTGTCTGTTAGTACTTGAATGGCTATGCTGAACTGGCAGCCTGTGATTTAAGTTTCTGTATTTCAGCAAGGCACTAGACAACGTAGTAAGCCAAATGGACAATTATTTTCCAAGCTAAAAGTTTTGTTTACACATTCGATAATTATAATGGAATGTGTCCTGATTCATCCAGACAAACCGGTTTTGCATGCACTGATCCTAGAGCCCATTATTCACCTCTGATTCACAGTAAACAACGGACAATACCAGATTGTTCAACTGTTCTCAAAGATCAGACGACGCGTAGTAGTTAGTTCAGTGTATTTCTATAATATTTCAAATAACAAGGTTGCTTAGAACCGTTTCATAAAGCGTCAACACAAATGTATAAATTGTACTTGATAATTAATTTCTGCTAGTTCACATGCGCCAAAACAAATCAATGCTCTCTCTCTCTCTCTCTCTCTCTCTCTCTCTCTCTCTCTCTCCCCAATCATACTTGAACGATAGGACTCAGTATGTGGTGCTTAATGGCAAAACTTCCGCTTCAGACTTTGTTAGACATGGAGTCCCACAGGGCTCTGTACTAGGCCCCCTACTATTCTGCATCTTCATCAATGATTTACCATTGTCCGTATCACAGATGAAAAGGTCACGACAGATTTATTTGCTGATGACTCGTCACTCCAAACGAATGGTAGTGATCTACAGACAATAGAAACTTCTCTCCAGGAAAGTCTAAACGACATGTCAGACTGGTGTCATTGAAACTCCATGGTCATACACCCAGCCAAAACCAAATCTATGATTATAGCTACCCGCCAAAAACACCAGTTGACTCCTCTTTGCCTAAAACTTCAGTTGAATGGCACTTCTATCGAGCAGGTAGACGAGCATCGTGTTTTAGGGTTAACGATAGATAAAGAATTGAAATGGCAATCTCATCTCAATAACGTATGCAAGGTAGTCTCAAAACACCTTTTCCTGTTATCTCAATTAAAGCGCTACGTCAACAGTAATGTGCTTAAACTTTTCTTCAATGCACACATAATGTCACGTATCAATTACGCCTCAACAGTGTGGGACGGCAGTAGTGACGTCCACCAAAAAAGGCTGAATTCTCTCCATAGACGTGCAGCAAAGCTACTCCATCCAGCTGTATCTCTAACAACAGACGAAAAACTAAAAGCGCTGAACATACTTCCTCTGAATAGGCAATTGGAATTCAACAAGGCATCATTTATGTTTACAATCTTGACAGATACTATGCCATGTTATATCAATGCCCTTTTTACAAGATCGAACAGCTTTTCTGGCTCGACAAAATTCCTTCTTCCCTACCCACGCATTGATCTATACAAAACAAGCCTAGCTTACTCTGGACCATATGTCTGGAACTCACTTCCACCGAATCTACAAAACATGAATACTTTAAAACTTTTCAAGGAACATTTGCATAAACATTTTATGTCTCAGTAATTAAATTATTTGATTACAGTGATTAGCGCCCATTCGCAAAGTCTTCTGTGAACCGTACTTTGAATAAATCGTCTAACCATAAAACCTACTCCGTTAAAATCGCTCATCCCTACTCCCACTCCGTCTACCATCCCTTTTCTCCTCCCCCTACCTACCATTCTCTCTTCCCCACCCTCCTCTGACCTCTATCTCTGTAGTCTTGTTTGTTTGCTTGTAAGTTTCCTTCTGTTTTACCATCCCCCCATCTCATTAGTGCTTTTATGAATTGTTTGCTTATCATTGTAGAATTAGATTACCATGTTGTTATGTTGAACTGTCAGTATGAATGATATGTGCTGAAATAATGTATGCATGACAAGGACAGATTGTAAGACTAGGCTTTGGCCTAAAATCTCCATCCTTGTGTATTAAAGATCAATCAATCAATCAATCAATCTCTCTCTCTCTCGTTTCTCTCTCTCTCTCTCTCTCTCTCTCTCTCTCTCTCTCTCTCTCTCTCTCTCTGTGCACTCTGATTTTTTCTCTATTAATAACAGAAGTGGCGGACAATGTCACAAGAAAAGGGAGACATGGTTACCAATTTCTACCAGGTGCAGAAGAGATTTACACATTGCTATTTGCAGATGACATAGCCCTGATATCATTAACACCAGCCGGCTTACAAAACCAATAAA
>JAMYXO010002579.1:20000-23162 GCA_033310375.1 Conus canariensis | reverse complement strand
CAGGAGACCCTCGCACCTGATCCAGTGGACAGTGTGAGTGATAAACTCGCTGATAAATCTTCCGTCTACCAGAGAACTGTCACCTCATTCTCCCGCACCACCACGGCTTCCAGTGTGATTAGCGCTCCTCCACCGCTCAGTGCATGTTCGCAAAAAAGTGTATATACTCATGCTGGTTCACCTGCCCATACTGTGCCTGTGACAACGGACAAATTGAATGGTTTCCTGTCCAGTGGAATTGCCTCTGCCGACCATTCCTCCGTTCTAGACCCTGTGGATACATGGAACTCCGACGATGTTGAAAGTCAGTCTTTCTCTCAGCCCTTGTTTCAGCCCCAGCAGTCTCCTTTAGTAAGTGACCAGTCCCCTACCTGTTCTTACTTCATTCCTCAAGTTTCATATGAAAACGAAACCCCAGTCAAATCACCATGCCACCCACCTCAAACCCGTAGCAGAGCCAAATGTCGCCAAACACACCTGACAGACACATTCACTACCACTCCTCGTACAGCCCCAGCCCCCTCTAGTAGCTAGGAATTCGGCCCTGCCTGTGTTTCAAATCACCCCACGGCTCAGCAATCTGGCATTTTAAAAGATGCCAAAACATTACGGTTCTTGACTTACAATGTGGAAGGTATGTCAACAGTATATGATCATGAGGTTCGCTCTTTTGTGTCTGTTTATGATTTCATTCTTTTCGTTGAAACTTTTTCAGATTCCTTCCCAAGTCACTTGTTTCCTTATCATGATGTATATATTTCTCCTGGTATTCAAGTTTCTGATTCCGTTACCGCTAGACTGTCCGGTGGAATTGCACTTCTTGTAAAGAAAAAGCTGACTAGATTTATTACACATATCACAATTGAATATGACAACTGTTTGGTTCTCAAGATATCGAAACTACTAACGGGTTTTTATTTTGACTGTTTCTTGATTGGTTTGTATATCCCACCTTCAAATAGTGTTTATTATGCTGAAACTGAAATTGATAATGGTTTATGTTTTTTGGATAACTGTATCGCTGATTTATTTGGAGAATATGGCGAGCTACCTCTCATTGTTTTTGGAGATTTGAATGCCAGAACAGGCAATGGTAATGTTTCTGACTTCTCCATAGATGACTTTATTGGTGAAAATGCAGATGATTCAAAGCAGTGTACAAGATTTCGTAGGGAGTCAAAGGATGGTGTTACAAATGAATTTGGTAAATATTTACTTCAAATATGTGATCAATATAACCTGATTATAATGAACGGACTTGTTTTGGGTGATGAGGGGGGAAACTTCACTTACATTGCCTATAATGGATGTAGTGTTATTGATTACTTTATTGTATCTGAATGTATGTTTCATGCGGGTTCATATTTAAACGTTATTCCCAGAACTGACTCAAAACATATGCCTGTAGAAATATTTCTTGAAGTACCTAAGGCCATTGAACTGAAACCCACCTCAACCCATTCTACGATAAGTAAAGTTACTAAGTTTGTGTGGAATAATGAAAAGAAAAATGATTATTGTGCAATGTTTAATGATAATGATGTTAAGAAACTAATTCAAGATGCTAGTAATTTAATAGATCTTGATATTGATGCCTCATTAGCCTCATTCATTGGTGGTCTCAAGATGGCTGGGAAAAGTATGTTAAAGACGTTTAGGGTAGATAGTTTCAGACAAAAGCCATGGTTTGACAGAGAATGTGCAGAAAAAAGACGTGAAGTACGTAAAGCTTTACGAACATTTCGCAGAGTTTGCGACAGTATTGTAAAAAATGATGTTGACAATGATAGTAAAAAGCTACAAATGATATATTACAGATATATGTATGTGATTTCAAGGAGACAGTATAAAATTCTGCTTAGCATTAAGAGGTCCGAACATAAACACTCAATTCTAGATACCCTTGTGAATAGTAGTGGCGATCCTAAACGTTTTTGGGGAACTGTTAAATCTGTTCTTATATCTAAAGAATTAAAGCATAATTCGATCACTTCTGGTGAATGGTTTGATCATTTCAAGATGGTTTTTAATAGTGATCTATCTAATGATACTGATTTACCAGATTTTGAAGAAACTTTTCAAACTAACTTGCCTGTAGACACAAACTTGGACTGTGCTCCACTAGACAGAGCGATAGAGCAATGGGAAATTGAGGATGCTATAAAAGCTTTGAAATATGGAAAAGCATCTGGTTCCGAGGGATTAAGTGGTGAATTTTATAAAAACTCATCTCAAGAAGTCATTCTATTTTTAATTCAATACTTCAATAAACTGTTTGATTCTGGTAGTTTTCCTAAGGGTTGGTCTCAGTCTATCATTCTACCTGTGTATAAAAAGGGTAATCCTGATTGTCCTGACAATTACAGGGGTATTTCCTTGCTAGATATTGGAGGCAAGTTGTACAGTTATATCCTTAATAAAAGACTTACTGAATGGGTCGAAGATAATGATTTAATTGATTCATCTCAAGCTGTTTTTAGACGAAATCATAGTACAATTGATCACATTTTTACCCTTCTGGCACTAATTCAAAAGCAGTTACTCAATCGGAGCAAGCTATACGTTGCCTTTATTGATTTCAAAAAGGCCTTCGACTTAGTTAACAGGCAGTACCTTTGGATGGTATTAAAGAAGAAAGGAATCAGAGGTAAAATGTACAAAGCTATCAAAGGCATGTATGAAACGGTCAAAGCTAGTGTAAAAGTGAACAACCAATGCACTGAACCATTCTTCTGTCCTCGTGGCCTGAGACAAGGTGACAACTGCAGTCCAGTTTTATTCTCGCTATTTATTAATGAACTTGCAATTGATGTAACCCGTAATGGTAAACACGGTGTAAAGCTATCCCCAGATTTAATGGAAATTTTGATACTACTTTTTGCTGATGATGTTCTGTTACTATCTTTCTCGGTTATTGGTCTGCAACGACAGCTGAATATTTTGAGGGATGCCTCGAATAGAATGAATTTATCGGTTAATTTAGATAAAACTAAAGTGGTCGTCTTTCGCAAAGGCGGTTACATTGCAGCGAGAGAAAAATGGTTCTTTGGTAGCAATAAGCTAGAAGTGGTCAATCAGTATAAATACCTTGGTATCATTTTTTCTCCTTCCCTCTCTTTCTCCTACGCTATGGAAGATAGAGCTGCGAAAGCAAAGAGAGGA
>JAMYXO010002579.1:0-15000 GCA_033310375.1 Conus canariensis | reverse complement strand
TCCATGGTTTCGCTATAGCCGAGGTCCTTAGATAATACATAGTCTCTCTCTTTCTCTCTCTCTCTCTCTCTCTCTCTCTCTCTCTCTCTCTCTCTGTCATTTGTATATCCCTTTATTTTAGATAAAGATAACCTTTTTAAAGTTTATGTTGGGTTTCTGCAACTATCCCCTCCTTTGCTTATTGGGTACAGAGGGAAGGATCTTGCTATGTTGGTTTGGTGCTCATAAAAAGGGAGATGTGTTAGTCGTGTCCAAATATCTATCTCATCTTGAAGTTGTGGTGCGACTTCTGTATAGAGGGCTGGCGATCCTTGTCGCATATCATTTCGTCCCTGGTATTTGAGAATTGGTTCGGGGTTCATGATTGGTGCTCCGTCGGTGATGTGAATGTTTTAAGTGCTATCATCAAAAAAAAGGTTTTCTTATACAGCCTTTCCTTTTTTGTTCCCTCTCAGGGGAAGGATGTTGTATTGATTCCGTTCCAAATTATTGCAATGCCCAAGAAAAAGAGAAGGGCTGACTTCTTTTTTTGCTCTGTTTTTGTTTATGTTTAACAACATTTTGCTTATAAGCATGTGACTACGGGACGAGCTTGTACATGTCGTAGGGGTCATGTGACATGATACTACTAAGCCACCCTAGTGACTGGGAAAAGAAAAGGGTAATCACGGATCGTCCGGCTGCTGTGTTGACATGCGACCCCGGTGAAACCAGAAGGAGGAGCATTCATGATCTGTCTGGCACAATACTGGATGTGTGACCCCCCCACCCCCTCCCCCCACCCCCAGTGAGGAAGAGCCATGGAATAATAATGCCATGCAACAGTGACTTTCATACTTAACCAAAGGTGAGGTGCCTCCGCATGTGTCGTTGAGATTTTGTGGCTGTTTTGCCAGGACTTCGTTTCGTGCACCCTGCACCTAGGGAAGTGCCCACTACTGTGTACGGTCAGGGCTCCCTGTTCTGTGGTTGATCAGGGTCACCTTACTCATCCCTTCGTGGGTGTTGTAAACTGAGAAGGGAACCTTCTCTGTTCCCACCATTACCCGTAGCGTTAGGTTGGTCTTCTGTTGGTGATTAGGGAGGGGGTGGTATTTAAGACAGAGTCACAGGCGATCACTTCTGTGGCGGCCTTGATTGTCTACAGCAGGCACGATTCTTGGCAGGATTCTGCTGAGCTGCCTTATAACACTCCTTGAGCGACAGCTTTTGTCAGAGAGCCAGTGTGGCTTCAGGAAAGAAAGAGGAACCATTGGTTTGGTATTTGCTGCCAGAAGAAAAATGTCTGGAACAAAATGCCGACCTGTTTTCCATCTATGTTCACCAGACCAAGGGCCCCTCAATACTGTCAGTAGAGAGCACACACGTATGTGTATTTTTTGTGCGCCAGACAACACACACACACACACACACACACACACACACACACACACACACACACACACACACACACACCACGCGCGCGCACGTACGCACGCGCGCACACACACACACACACACCACACGTATATTTTTTGTGCACCAGACCATTCACACACACACACACACACACACACACACACACACACACACACACACACAATATATATATATACACACACACACGCACGCACGCAGCGCAGCCACACGCACCACACCACACACACACACACACACACACACACACACACACACACACACACACACACAGATGAAGAGTAAAACCTGTTGACAGGCTGACTGTCAGCACATCTGTGATAGGCATGTAGTAATCGTTGCTGCCAGGACTCAACAGAGCTGCAGTACTCACTGGTCTCTCGGTTGATCTTTTCCTTAATAGGTATTGTCGTCAAAATCGAAGGTTGAAGCTCAAACTGGTCTGCCTTGACAGGTGCGTTTTGTTGTTGTTGTTTTGTTGCTTTTGTTTCCTTATTTGTTTGTTTGTTGTTTATTTTTTGTTTGTTTGTTTTCTGAACGGCCGCATTACCACCGCTTCGGTCACATCTGAAGTACCGTCTCTTGTCAAACACCCACCATTTGTGTGGAGACTGCTGTTTGTGGACAACCCAACAGCGCTTACTTAACTGAAGAAACGTTTACTAGTATAAGATATGTGTCCTTTAAACTGGAAACAGGAATGAATGCAGATAAAGTGTAAATTCGTAATAATTATGTACGAAGCGAGCGCCTATATCTGACGAAAACCCGCGTCTGGCAGTTTCAATTTGCGTCTGCAATATTCTGATGTCTTACTGGTTATGGTAAATGATTTGCTTATCCAGAACGGGCATTTATGGGTAACCAAAAACACCCCAAAAAACTGTATGCTGTATGCGAGGTTTTCATAAAACCGAGGTTTCATGAATTGGTGAGTATTTAGTTATAGTTAAAATCTTTGGCGGAGGATTCTGTTTGTTTGTTTTTTTTCCTTAGATTTTCGTTTCTCGTTATCGAAATCTGTCATAAGCGACTTTGTTAAAGGCTTGGAGTACTGTTGGAATACTTTATTTTCTCTCTGTTTGTAAGCACACACGAGAGAGAGAGAGAGAGAGAGAGAGAGAGAAGAGAGAGAGAGAGAGAGAGACAGACAGACAGACAGACAGACAAGGCAGACAGACAGAGACAGAGAGACAGAGAGAGAGACAGAGAGAGACAGAAAGAGAGAGACAGAGAGAGAGACAGAGAGCGACAGAGACAGAGACACAGAAGAGAGAGAGAGACAGAGAGAGAGACAGAGAGAGACAGAGAGAGAGACAGAGAGAGAGACAGAGAGAGACAGACAGAGAAAGAGACAGAGACAGACAGAGAGATAGAGAAAGAGACAGAGAGAGAGAAGAGACAGAGAAGACAGAGAGACACAGAGAGGACGAGAGAGAGAAGAGAGAGAGAGAGAGAGAGAGAGAGAGAGAGAGAGAGAGAGAGAGAGAGAGACTCAAAGACTCAAAAGACTCAAAATTGTTATTCAGATAAAGGCCTAGGCCCCTTACTGTAGGGGGATGTACATGAACTGAACTAAACAATAAAAAGAATCCAATGACATAAACGAGTACAAGAATCGATAACCAATTAACATTTTTCTTGAAAGATATTGAAAAATACCATTCTACGAGCTCACGATTTGCAGCCTGTTGAGAGCTTGGTAAATATACATAGTTAAATTTTTTAATGTAGTTTCATTCCTAGTTGACATTAGCAAAGTTAATCTAAAAATACATGGAACCTTGTAGTATTTTGGCTGGATAAATTTTACCCTAAGATCACTCAGGGCAGGGCAGCAGAATAAAAAGTGTACTTCATCTTCTTTACCAATGTTACATAGACGGCAGGTAAGCATATTTTCATTTCTGACATTATATCTAAAACAACGACAAGCAATACCAGACACACCAAATCGAAACTTGGTCAATTCGCTCTTAATGTATCTATTCATTTTCAATTCAATATAAGGTTCTTTCAGGTGAGAGGTTTTAAACAACCTGTACCAAGAAAATCTATCGCTAGTATATATGTGATCATGCCAGTCCTGCCACCTACAATCAATGATTCTTTGCTTAAAAGATGTTAGAAAACCTGATATATTTTGAACACCCTGATTATCCCAAACAAATGAAAATCCATAAGAATTTAAACAGTGGCGGACATTTGTAACCCATGTCTTCTTACCATTGGCACTCTAACTTATATAACATTTTGTACGCTTTAAAAGGCAATCTGTCTTCAATTCATTCTCGTCAGTTTCAGCCAGTATTTGATACATTTCACATATGAATTGAGGTAAATAGGGTATCTACCTAGTTCGCCATAAACAAGATCATTTGGCGTTCGAATATCGACATTAAGAAAGCGTTTCAATGCAAACAAATGTACTTTTTCTATTTCCGTAGTTTTCTCAAAAGCCCATATTTCTGCACCGTACTGTAACATTGGCTGGATCTGAGAGTCAAACAGTTTACTAAACACACTGAAAGCATTGCAGTCTAGTTTATACAGAATATGAAATAAGAGAATAAGTGCTTTCTTTCCTTTATTAGCTATATTTTGACATGCAAAACTAAAACTAAGTCTTGTTGAGAAATATATTCCAAGATACTTGTATGCATTTACTACCTGAACTTTCTCATTTCCATAGTTCCATTTCTCACTCGCTGACAAATATCCACCCTTACAAAAAACAATAATATTACTTTTGTCCATGTTTACTTTTAGTTCTAATTTACTTGCAGCATTATATAAGCTATTCAACTGCCTTTGTAAACCGACAACTCTTATAGACAATAAAATAATGTCATCAGCAAAAAGTAGAATAAACAGTTCTATGAGATCGAGCGTAACTCCGTGAAGACCATTCTCAATTATTTCCAAAGCCAGTTCATTTATAAAGAGTGAAAACAAAACGGGACTACAAACATCCCCTTGCTTAACCCCACGTGTACATTTTAACGCACCAGACAATGATGCTCCAGCTCTTACTCTTGCCTTTACTTCTTCATACATACTTTTAACACAGCGATACAACTTACCCTTGATTCCGTTCTTGATCAAAACTGGCCACAATAGCTTTCTAGAAATAGAGTCAAATGCCTTTTCAAAGTCCACAAAGGCAACATACAATTTTTTGTTATACGCAAATTGTTTTTGGATGGCAGCAAACAAAGTAAAAATATGGTCAATCGTTGAATATCCCTTCTTAAATCCGGCCTGGTGCTCACCTGTAATATCATTCCGGCTAATCCATTCTTGTAATCTGTTATTAATAATTGAACTGTATAACTTGCTACTTACGTCACATAAAGTGATACCTCTATAGTTGTTCACGTCATTAACATTACCTTTCTTAAATAAAGGAATAATTATGGATTCTGTCCAGTTTTTCGGATAAATTCCATTTTCAAATAAATGATTAAAGAATGTTACGAGGAAATCAACAACAAACTCACCGGAATTTTTGAAAAAAACTCACTTATAAGTCCATCCGAACCAGCAGACTTACCATTCTTAAGTTTTCTAATGGCATGTAAAACTTCTTCTTTAGTTATTGGCCTATCAGTTACATTCTCATCATTGTCTTCAACGGAGATATCTTCAGTTATCTCTGTTTCGTCTTTTTCTAGGACAGTTTTGAAATGATCAAACCATTCATTTACAGATATATCATTTGAAGGCTGAGGTTTTCTTTTCGAAATCTTGTGTACTGTGTCCCAGAAATCCTTTTGACTTTTTACAGAATTTACCAATTCATTTACTAACGAATCGTTACGATCTTTTTGCTTTCTTTTATTTAGATTTTTATATTCACGTCTCGCGATGCAAAGTCTTTTTCTAATCTTTACATCTAACGTTTTTCTAAACCTTCTCAGCAAGCTTCGTACTTCACATCGCGCTCGTCTACATTCATGATCGAACCAATCCTTCGCTTTAATTTTTCTGTCTACCTGTAACTTTCTCTCCATGTGACTGGCTTGTTCTTTAACAATCTGATTAAACATGTTCAGAGATTCATTTACATTTCTATATACAAGAGCTTCTGCGATTTCTAATTTCTGATGAACATGATGTGAGTTCATAGGCAAGAGTGAAACGTTCAGCGTAGGTTTCTTTCCAACAATACTTAATAATAAATTGAGCATTTTCTATATTAGGCCTGCGACTAATACATTCTTTTTCTGTTTGCATTCGAATACACAGTAGAAGAGGTAAATGATCAGATTCAATTCTTTCAACAACCCTTAATGTCAGACGGTCATACAAAAAATCAAACAATTTTCCAGATGATAGAAAGTAATCATTGACACTGCTTCCCGAGTCTGAAATATACATATAACGGCCTTCAAGGTCACCAAAACATACACCATTACAAATACATAGGTCCAAAACAGTGCACATGCTAAGTAATTTTTTTCCATATGAGTTGAATACAGTGTCTTCGGAATATCTCTGTAGTTGGCTATTAACATCCTTAGTATGGTTGACATGGAGTTCGTAATCATGTAAAGTTTCAGGAAAGATATTAGAAGTCCTAGCATTCATGTCACCACACATTAATACATCAACATCATCTAAACACAGTAATTTCTCTACAACACACTCCTCCAACATATCTATTTCGTTATCAAAACCGTACAATGAGTAATATGGTGCATTTTCTGGAGGTACATAAGCACAGACAAGCAGGACATCTTTATTTAGTCCTAAAAGATATTTTTCCAACATAAACAATAGACAATACTTGTTGTCACAATCAAGTAGATTTATGCAAGGGAGAAGAGATTTACGAATCAAAACCATAATGCCTCCGGACATCTCCCTTGCGTTGCCAATTTTACAGCTGGTTTGAAAAATATTTTATGATCATGAAAAATGCTATCATCAAAAATTTCTACAAACGTTTCTACTAACGATACAAAATCAAAGGAAGAAACAAAGTTAACAAAATCTGCATCATTCAATTTTGATAATAAACCACACACATTCCAATGCAAAAATGATACTGTATTTACAGGAGTGTCTACGTTTCCAGAGTTTTCACTCAAACAACTATATCCATCCGCGCCACTTGCATAGCTTTCATCACCCGTTCGCGCAAGGTCATGGAGATTGTCATCCGTTTCTTTTGATTCCTTATTACTGTTTTTACACAACCCATCCGTTTTACATTTGCTTTTATACTTACTTACATTTCCAAGAATCACAAACTTACCATTTTCACAACCATCATGAGTATATTTCCTTACCATGAGTATGAGATCCGCTATTTTTATTATCGCTTGTAGATGTACAATTGTCAGGTAAACTCGCACAGCACACTTCGATTTCCATATGTTCCCCAGTCATGTTGTCGCCCTTACAATCCATTTCACTCCCAGCGATATAGTCACCTGTCACACAGTCATATTTGTCTGTTCTATCAGTCACATAGTCCCCAGTGTCAGTCTCACTTTCACCACCATCATTGACAGATACATTTCCTGTCGCACTATCACATATACTTTCAGTACATTTCGAAATATCACAACACATAGCACAATTATTTACAGTATTAGCATATGAGGTGGTATTTCTTTTAATATTCTCGTCATCATTATCATCAAGACTTACAATACAAGAAACACAATCATTTGACATATGATGCATTGCATATTCATTTGACACACTGACACGACCGATGCCATTCACATGGCGAAGTTGTTCAACGTTCGAGCAGCGCGTACTCTGCACGGACACATTGCACGCCGGTTTCAACTCGGCACAGTTCACTGACCCAGTAACTCTTCGCGCTCGTGCATATTTTTCCCTGGCATCATGAGGTGAACTTTTATTTTTGATACCTGTTAAACCCTTTAGGCGGGACAATATTGAATTACAAGGCCGGCCGTATCTTCATTTCAGCGGAACAAGATTATCGCTGCTGTCTAGACCATACTTAGTTCCTTCAATAGTAAGATGGTCATAGATCATGGACACCTTTTTATTTTGGCTTCTGGCTAACTTCAGGTGTGGTGATAGCTTTCTTCTAATCTCCCTCACTCTGAAAGAAAAGTCTTCACCAACAAAAATCTGTGTATCCTTTAACTTCTTTTTTGCTCGCAAGATCATCTCTTTATCTTTATAAAAGGTACATCGCGCAATGATGGGGGAGTCTGACCTAGAGTTTAAGCGGTGTACACGATCAAATTCAACGTCTTTGGCAATCTCTAACTTGTCTGTGACCATGTCATGTACAAGAGCTTCACAGTCCTGCCAGGTCTCTCGTTCCCTGCGTGGAATGCCATGAACAATAATGTTATTTCGTTTGGAACGACCCTCCAGATCATCGACCTTTTTGTCCAGAGCTTCAACTTTCTGATTCAGTCTATTATTTTCACATTTTAAATGTTCGTTTTCCTGTCTTAAATCAGAAATTTCAGTTTTGAGAGACATGATTTCTTCTTGAATGCTGCCACACACTCCTTTCACCTCTTTCATATCTTCACTCATCTGCTCACACTTACATTTCACATCGCTCATCATTGCCATCAAGTCCTTCAGGTGGGATCCTTGGTATGGGTAGATGCTGTATCATACGTTGATCCTGTCCTGTCCACACTGTCCCTGCGCGCCGCACCAGTCCCTGAGCTGTCCAGGCAGGTCTGTCGTTTGCTGCCAGTGGTCTTCGGGCCAGGTCCAGGGTTGAGCTCCACGTCCCCACACTGGTGAAATAAATTCCCGAAGTAGAGTAGGAAGAGGAGCACTCCTACCATGACACCGTCGGTACGGGATCTGGGCTTCAAAATGGCTACTCGCATTGAGGTCAGAAATCTGGACCGTTTTGCCATAAACGCTGCAAATACCAGCGCAAACTGACCACACACTGGTCTAAAAGTCAGCGGAATGGATGGCATGGTCCGTCACGAAGTCACCATTCAATGACTAACACTGTGCTCTACACAGAATCAGAGTAAACTGTATAACTGTGCAGAGCGCGTAAAGCGTGACTTGTCGACCGTCTCTTGAGAAACACACCCCCAAAGAGAGAGAGAGAGAGAGAGAGAGAGAGAGAGAGAGTGGGGTCACAGGCACAGGTGTAGACACTCAAGGACAACCACATAACCGCACACGCTTTTGGCACCCTTTTATGTGATTTTAATGAGCCGTGTGCATGGCAACCGTCAATGTCCCAAGCCGAAGATCTCGATCTTTGAGTAAATGCGTATTGTTTTCAGTTCTTTGCTCTCTCTCTCTCTCTCTCTCTCTCTCTCTCTCTCTCTCTCTCTCTCTCTCTCTCTCTCTCTCTCTCTCTTAGTGTGTGTGTGTGTGTGTGTGTGTGTGTGGCCTTGGCGACTCAAATGGCCAGAAACGTATATGCGTTGTCCGGGTCTCACGTCACGGCCGTGCGCGTGCGCTGCTAGACGCAGACGACATGTATAATGGAAGCGCAGAGTTTGAACTAAATTTAACAACGCTGTTCTGGAGTACTTGCATATTTATAGTTTAGTACTGTGTTTTAACAATTATCTGTGCATTATTTGGACAGTGAATGATTCAAACATGCCAGGGAAGTGCTGTGTTTATTCTGCAAGAACAAGATTCGGTGCATTTTGTGTCAGTTTTACGTGGCTTAAGAAAAGGAACCACACTTCTTGATTTGCTGCCCTGCCCTGGTTGATGTTTGAGTGAAATCAATATAACCGAAATGTTGAAATGTTCTTCCATGAAAGGTTAACTCAAATACGTTGATGTCGACAAAATATGAGTAAACCTTCTCAACATAATCTATGAAAGAGAACTAAACCACAGCCTTGGTTCAGTCTTCAGTATCGCGGACTGCCCGCTGTGAGGTTGTTTGTTCGATCCCCATCAGAGTCATATCTTTGTGGGCTTTTTTTTTCTCAATTGGCTCCTTCCAAGAGTTGAGTTTGCTATATATTCAGATGAGAAGACTGGAACCAAATAAATGTGTTTCTTCCACTTAAAGGATGCGTCTCTGAAAGTGTTGCTCTCGTTTCCTAACCAGCATTGCAGGTGTCTGTATTTCTTGGGCCGTAAAATGAATTCACGTCACTAGTTTAATTCACTTAATGGATGTCTTTAAACATGCAAATCGTTAGAAAAAGTCCAAACTGACACAAAATGCACCGAATCTTGTTCTTGCAGTTACTGATCAGTGTGCCTGGTCGCTATCCTGCCATGGTCTGGCATACCCCTTTGCACACGTTGTGACACTTGGCTGAAAACCTTCACATTAGCAAAAGGTAAAAGGATGACGAGCTGTCCTGTACAGATTAGGGGAGGGAGAAAGTGGTGATGTTGTTGCTGCTATTGTTGGTGATGAGTTGCCTCCCTTCTCTTTCTTTCAAGGGTATTTACCTCGTCACTATATGAGTGTGCTGCTTCATTTCGGTGCCTTCCTTTGCCAGTTCGTCTGTCTGTTTCCAGAGAAGGTTCTGAAGTGTACGGTTGTTCTCAGTTGCCTGTTTTGTAGAGAGAGTACAGGAAACTGTGTTCAAACAGCTGTACAGGCTTAGCTCACCGCACAAGGATTAAAAAAGGATAGTTCTGCAAATTCCTTTGTCATAAGCCAGGTTCGTCCATTGCGTCAGTGTTGAGCATGTCACATTTGCTGCATGCTGCTCACCCAACTGTGCTCAGAGCCACAGAGAAATGGAATACTCCATTTATTACTTCAATTTTTTTTTCTCAGAACGTTGTTTTTCTGATGCTTTTGATTATCATATCTACTAGTTTTCCAGCCATTAAGAGATGCTCCCGTACCAAATATGACCAAGACTTTCCTTCAACACATTGAACAGCAATGACTGGATACTAATATCGTTTAGAGAAAAATGAACATACGCACTAAGTTATTCTTAGATGTCTTAGTACAGTCCATACACCTAAAATTCTCATCTCATCTCACCTTTAACTGATACATGATGTAACTATCAAAATATCAGTTACACACACACACACACACACACACACACACACACACACACACACACACACACACACAACAACACACACAACACACAAACACACAACACACACACACACACACACACACACACACACACACACACACCACACACACACACACACACACACACACCAAGATTGTGTGGTGCCATTTCTGAAACATTTGAGTGCAGAACAACCTAAACGTTACATGAAACAACATCGTAGATTCTGTCTCACTATGTCCAAGCCACTGCTTTTTTGAAGACAAGTAAGTGGGTATGTATATGTGTACTCGATTAAGCTACCTGTTTGATAGAAACCAGTGGTTTTGCATCCATTCGGTCTGCTTAACAATGTACTGACTCCTCTCTCTCTCTCTCTCTCTCTCTCTCTTCTTACACACACACCCACACACACACACACACACACACACACACACACACACACACACACACACACACACACTGACTGAAATCAATTTCTTGTCAGATTAGCTTATGGCAGTACTGTACCTTTAAGAAAACATTATGAACAGAAAGTTAACATTTTTCATCAGAAGAAAAGGAACATGAAGTTAACACACAAAGACAAGAACAACACACACACAACACACACACACACACACACACACACACACACACACACACACACACAACACACACACACACACAAACACACACAGACACACCACACACACACGCACGCACGCACGCACGCACGCACACCACCACCAGCACGCACCACCACACACACAGTATGTCAACATTTTTCATTCAAAGAAAAGGAACATGATTAACACACACAAAAACACACCAACACACACACACACACACACACACACACACACACCACACACACACACACACACACACACACACACACACACACATCAAACACACATCTCTATACAAACACCCCCCATACCCTCGCTACACACAAACTACACACACACACACACACCACACACACACACACACACACAACACACCACACACCACCACCACCACACCACCACCACTACACACACCACCACCCACACCATACCACCTACACTCTCTCTCTCTCTCTCTCTCTCTCTCTCTCTCTCTTCTCTCATCTTTCTCATTCCCTCATACACTTACACAAGAAGTTTTCACTCGAAAGAAGTCTTCTTTTTATATGCTCTTAACGTTTATTTGAGGAAATTACTCTATTTGAATATTAACTCTATCAAGTTGGCCTTATATCTGGCGTTCCATTTCACACAAATACAACAAATTTTACAGATCAGACGAATTCTCACCCCTTGATCGAATGAGAAACGTGGTAGCTGCAAAGTGTATGTACTCAGAGTAAGCGCAGAGAAAATTCTGTTAAAATGGAGCCCAAAATAGCAAGAATGATAAACACTTTAAAAAAATCCATTTATGGTTTCCACTTTTTGGGGAAAAGGTACGTTAATCCACAGAATGTTGCTTCAGTTATAAACACTACGCTCTTACCATCGTATGAATTAAGTAGAGCTTGTTTGGGTATACATTACACTGATTTTTTTCCTTTTCTTTTTAATGACGAAGATCTAAATATTTTGACCACGTCAGTTAAAACACATTTAGCACAAACATATCCCAGCTGTCTTACGATTTACGAGGATGGATCTTTTTTAGATAATAGGCGCGGAGATTCCAGGTCTATTACTCATTCCCTAAAGTTTGTAAAATCCTATAAGGCTGGTGGAGATTTATCCATTTTCACGACAGAACCGTTGCGATTGTTATGGCTTTGACATTTTTTGTTGATCTGTCACTGAATTTGCTCAGCGTTTTAGTATGTTGGGACTCTAAATCAGTTTTGCACTCTGATCAGTGTTTCATGAATTTAGTATCATTTTTGAAACAAGATATTCAACTAGTTGTATTTGAATGAAAAGAATCAAATTACTATTCTTTGAAAATACTTCAGTGGACGTAGGACGGTTATTGAGTTGAATAGCAAGAGTTGGTTCCCATTGCTCGTTGAATCAGATTCAGATAGAGACAATGTCGACTCTGGTAACAGTTTTAAATATTTACATCCAGCTGGAGAGCTCTGAATTAGTTGTGATATGACCATCACAATCATCACAAAACAGAGACATATCCTTCAACTATATCACTAGGCAAACACACCTTTCTCCCTCAAATACTCCAAATTGGAGGCTGGAAAATACGGAGCACAGCCAATTCACAAGCATAGCAGATTCTAGAAAGTTCGAACATCATGACGTGGTGGTAGTAATAATAGTATATATAATAATAATAATAATGAGTGATGATAATAAGTAATAATGATAATAATAATAATATAGTAATGATATATAATATAATGAATAAATAATAATGAATAATAATACTATAATAATAAATAAATAAATGATGACAATATATGATGAAGATGATGATGATAACAATAATAGTAAGATTGCTGGTGACAGGCTGTGCGGGCTGGGCCAGCTGTGGCTGTGGACAGGGGAGAGGAGGAGGGAGTTTGGGTCGGAATAAGCGGCGCGGGTGCAGTGTCACTAAGGAGCACAGAGATGGGATAGCAAATAGAAAAAAATGTAATAATAATGTTGATGGTGGTGATGATGATGATGATAGTGATAAGAACCTCTCCCTCTCTCTCTCTCTCTCTCCATCTCTCTCCTCTCTCTCTCTCTCTCTCTTGCCACGGAGATCAATGTCTTTATTAATTTGCATCCACTTCTCTTGAGAAAGCCATAGAAACACAGCAATCAAAATGCATATCAACAGTTGTTCACATATCAGTCGATATGCATATCATTCCTCATGTGTGTGATGTGATGATGATAGATAGTCAGACTCTGTGCATGAGGCTATCTGCTATTAATCAAGGCAAGATCACCGATACTGTTCCCTCGATTTAAAGAACGCTACTGATCCTGAGAACAACAAAAAATAACTATAATAAATTGGACGAGTGTGTTCAAAACCCTCCAGTCCTCTCCATCTGTCAATCATAGGTGGTGAACAGAAGTCACTGTGTTTATTTCAGTGGTATATATTTCTCCTAAAAGAACAGCAGGTTGCAGTGCGCTTTCACGCTCTGTTCTGAGACTTTTTAACCTGTAAATGATTTGGCAGTCCGCATGTCACATAACAATGTCATTTATAATCTGTTTGCTGGTGACTGCTCTCTTCACTGTAGTAATGAATTCTGTACAATCATTTTTCACAATAGAGCAGAAATGATACCTCAGAATGATGCAACAACTGCATGTCCCTTGATGCTTTTAGTATACATAATCGTACACAAAGGCAAAAACACAACGAAAGCATCTAACTTTAAGTCTTAAAATGAATTGAAATGTGACTGCACAGTTTAACAAACGTTGTGTTCTGGGCGAAATTGATTGTGAACTTTTAAAGTGGTAAAGGCACATCGATCAGGTTTGCAGAAATGGGTCTGCAGTTTGCTTTTGCAAAACAATTTTAGATAACATATTAACACAAATACCTGGAAGCTGTTCATGTTGTTTCAGAATCTACAGTATGAAGTGGAGCTAGTGATATTCATATAAAATGTGTATTCTATGCATAGACGAAGAGCTAATGGATTCTTCTGGAGGACTCTTTATCAACAAAATTAACGTATTACCACTGCAAAACTAGCAGGTGTTTATGGTCAAAGAACATACCGACTTGTAACAACTAATACTCACTAAAGGATTATCAGTCATTCTCTCTGACTTTCTATGGAAGCCACTTTTTGACTCCTGAACTTTTTCATCTTTACACGTCTTTGACATCTCATGCTTTTAACATCGCTTCCGCATGGGCTCCAAGTCGTGTTGGCTTTTAAAAACAACATGCTGGTTGGTCATCTTGCTGAAATGTAATTGTTCAAATTATCTGTCCCTGAAACCCTTCTTTTTCACGTAAGCTTTTTCTTAATCAAAACACACACACACACACACACACACACACACACACACACACACACACACACACACACTCGTACGCACGCGCGCACGCACAGCACGCACACACACACAACACACAACACACACAACACAACACAACACAACACCACACAAGAAACACACACACATACACACAACACAAACACAACATCATCCATACACGCCGGCCTCGAAAGAAACTATATACCTACACAATGAAAAGGACCAGTCCCATTAAAAAAAAAACAAACATAAATTGCATGCCAGTTTACACACACACACACACACACACACACACACACACACACCACACACACACACACACAGCACCACACAAGCAAGCACACACACACACACACCACACACACACACACACACACACACAGGGCACGACACGCAGCACGCATCACACACTCGACGAAAGAGAGAGAGAGAGGGGAGGAGTACCGTTCATACATGTCCAGACAGTCTAGAGCATCAAACGACTCACTGCCTATGCATAGACGAAAGAAGCAAGAAGGGAAAGAAGTAAGGTATGGTCTTCATTACAAATCGCAGATTCAAGTATACATTTCAAATACGACTTCATCATGCCTATCCAAGATCTGAAATGAGTAAATGAAGAGTGTAAAGTAAGTAAGGTCATG
>JAMYXO010002578.1:0-23166 GCA_033310375.1 Conus canariensis | reverse complement strand
TTTGGAGTTTAATGCAGTAAATTTAAGCGCGGTCCGGGGATACTGGAAATTCAACAACCAGTTTTTTTAAAAAAACCAAAAAATTTCTTACAAAAAAATAAAACAACCTACTCGACGAACTGTTGGGATAAATACTCTAATGAAAACATTTCAAAAAAATGGGACAAATGGGAATTATGTAAGATGGAAATCAGAAACTTTTGTAGGGGGAGGTATGGGAAAGATCTGTCTTTTTAAAAAAAAATTTTGGTTTCGAAGGATAAAAAAATGCACCCTAAAAGACAGGGAGAAATATTCTAGTTCAAAACACTAAACAACAAAAAAAGCTTGTGCCCGACTTTCTCAATTTTTAAACGAAATTTTTGAAATAATGCACTTGGAAAAAGCAAAGGGGGTGCCAAGTCGACCCAAGAAAAAAATGGGTCGAAGATGGTAAAACGGAACACGAAAAAACTTTTGTAATCTAGAAAAATCAAGAGGAATGAGAAAAATTTTTAAACAATAGCAAAGATAGGGGTGAAACAATCATGACCAAAATGACATACTGCAAGAACAGTTGTCCTTCTACCCGACCTTTTAAAAATAAATTTCCACAACTGTAGACAATGTTAAAGAGGCAGCAAACCCAATTTTTTTTAGAAAACGTAACAAACCCACGACTAGAAAAAATGCGAAGCTAAACCTATGCGAAGGAAATTTGATCTCGTAGGGGAAACAACGTACCCCCCTGAATAAATTAAGAAATAGCTCTGCGCCTGGCCCGTGTTTGGCATTACCCGAATTTTAAAAAATTTTTTTTGGAGAAAAATGGTTTTAAAGTGATAACAGAATTTTATGCGGAATCATACTTTCCCGGAGAACCCTTTATACACAAAAAAAAGGGGAAAAATTTAAACGGCTACTACACAAAGGCAATGATTTAGACAGAAAAACCCAAATACATTTTTGGGAGACCAATAACACGACAAAAATTCTGATTAAAAAATTTACTAGCTAAAGTAATGGCAGAAAGCTGGGTTTAAAGTTATACACAAATTAAAAAAAACGACGATCAGGTGGGTTTTTTTAAAGGGGTTTTGAAACATTGTACGTTTTTTAGATCAATAGACGATGCGTTTTAAACTTTCAAAATTAAAAAAATTTAAAGACTGGCAGTCGACTATTTCAAACCCTTGGGACTCGATTTCAAAACCATTTATAAAGGGCACGTTTTCGATATCTCGGGGCTTCGGAGATGATTTCCCAAAGATGGATCTATGTACTTAACAAAAATTTACATCAAGTAGTATAAAACCATGGAGGATGGTTTTCAGAACCTTTCGCCGTGTTATGTGGTATTAGACAAGGAATTTTCCGTTTTCCCCCCTTGCATTTGTATTAGCTGTTGAAGTACTAGCCCATCAAAGTGAGAAATATTTACTATTAAAAGGTATCGGGATTTACCACACTCTGCGAAAGAGCTTCTTCTTGTTTAAAAATAAAAAAAATGGTGATGATACAACCCTATTTTTAAAAAAAAAAAGGGAAAGACATTAAAAATATCTTTGGGAAAATTTAAAAAAACTGGTTTGAAAGTTTTTCGGGCCTTGAAACTGAACGTTCATAAGAAAAAAAACCCCTTTTCAGTTTAGGTAGAAAAAACCCGAAAAATATAATGTGCCAGTTTCCATATTTAAAAAAAATTAAAAATATTGGGAAATTTATTTTGAGTCAAAAAAGGGATGGAAAAACATATGGAAGGAACTGGTTATCCAGAATAGATCGTATGCAAAAAAAAAAATAAAAAGACTGGAGTAAAAGGATCTGTTTAATTCAAGGAAAAATTTTCCCTAATAAAGACGTTTTGATTAGCCAAAATTTGTCTACGTGATGCAATCAAATTGGTCTTCCCAAAAGAATTTTGAGTTTAAAATAAACAAATTATCTATATAAATTTATATGGGAGAAAAAAATTAGCCATAGAAAGTGTTTGAAAAAGTAAAGAGAAAAAAACATGGAGGCCCCGAACATGAAGAAAGGGGGGCCTTAGCATGAAAACATGTAACCCTTTCAAAAACATCTTTCATTTACAAGGGGGCGGAAAACTTTTTGAAGCCACAAAATCAACAAAAAAATGGGGCAAACACCGAGGGCATTTTAGATAAACTCGCTAAACATAACAAAAATTTTTCTCATCAAAAACTAAAAACAACTGGAAGGGATTGGACAGGGAAATTTAAATGAATTTGGAAGAAAATTTAAAACCCCCACCTAACAAAAACATATAAAAAAAGGGAGAAAAAATAAGGGCCACCAATTTTCCCGAAAAATTGTTTTTCAACAACCTTTTAAAATTACGAAAAAAATTTTTTTTTTTTTTTTAGGGGGAAAGGAAAGGTATTTATCAGTCAAAACACAAAACCCCCCACAGAAAAGAGAAAAATTCCTTTGAAGAATTTCTTGACGAAAAAACAAACCGGGGCCCCCCCCCCAAAAACAATGTTAGAAATTTTAAAAAAATTTTGTTTTAAACCCATCCCAAAAAAACTGGTTTCAGTTTGGGTTATGACTGGGTAAAGAAAAAAACACCACGAAATTGAGCAAGCCAAAAAAATAAAAAAGCTAAAAATAATCAAGAAATTATTACAAACAAAAAAAAAAACCCCGGGAAAAATTTCCTTTTTTTTTTTGGGGGCAAAAAAATTTTTGGTTTTTATCGGAAGAAACATCGGGGGGGTGGGAAAGAGGGGTCACAAAAAAAAAAAAATTTTTATTACCCTAACCCAAAAATTGTTCTTCATAAAATTTAAAAAAAAGAAAAAAAAGTGTTTCTTACTGTTTTATACTGGGGTTTTTTTCATAGAGCATTTTTTCTATGAGTTTCCCAGTTTGCCGCAGCTTCAGGAGGGGTTTTTTAAAAAGATGATTTATTAAAAACAACATTGAAATTGAAAAAATCTGTGACTGCGTACTTTTGGCGTCCCATCCTCTCATTTTAAAAAAAAAACAAAATTTTAAATCCTATTATTTCGATTAGAAAAAAATTTCTTAGATTTTTAAAAAAGGGCAGAATCGCCCTTGCCTCTACATCTTTTTTTTAACGAGAAGAATATACCAGCATAAGAAACTACTAGACTATTGATCAACCCCCCGTTACAAATTAACTACGGAAACAAACACAAACATATAAACAAAAAAACAGAAACCTTATTAGAGTGGACAAAAAGATACAAGAATAAAGATCAGATATCATTAAAGTCATAATTAATGAACCCAGACAGTATACTGATTACACATTTGCTAATTTTTGTTTGGAATAGGTAACACGATTGGTGATTTTGTGATGAGGATGTGTTGGTTGATTCGGGCGCTTTCTGAGGTCTCGGGCGCTGCGGTGCTACACACCACACAGTTGCCGTTCTCATGTTTGTTGTGGATCTTTCCTATTGTCTGACCTTGTGGTATAGTTTTTTTAAGCGGGGATAACACTACCATCTTGCGGGCTAGACAATGTGACACTGTCGACGCCCTCATCCCAGCTCCGCCCGCCCTCGCCACGCCCCCTCCCCTCCAGCGCGGCTCTCGCCTCGTTTACCTCGCTTTCTCTCTCACCTTGGAGAAAGTATTAAGTTAGCATGCCCTCACCGGCGTCGTCCTTGACTGATCGTTACAGTCCCTCTCTTCAGGGACGGCTTTGGGTGGTAATATCCATAACTTGCGGGGGGGTAGCTCATAGCGTCGTTCGGGGCGCGTGTTCAATTTTGTGGTGCGTCTCGGGGTGCGTGGGGGGGGTGGGGCGTTCCAGGAGAGGGGGAGGGGGGGGCGGTGACGTGTACGCGCTGAGGGATGGGGAGGACGCGAACACGAAGGGAAAAAGGGGATTATCAAACAAACGATCAAACCTTAATTCATTACTACAGCTTATCTATGAAATATCGTAATTTGCATATCGTCACTCTGCACAATCTAATGCAATGCCCCCCACGGGCTACCGGTCGGCACACGGCCTTCTTTCGAGGACATCGGGGGTGTTTCTTCGAGCTATCTACACTCGAGAGACCTCACCCCTTTTTCTTTTCTTTTCTGTTTTTCTGCCTACTGTCGTATGGTTTATGGTCTTTTGTTTTGTCCCCCCATAAAGTCTCCCCACAGAAACTGCAGCCTCGAGTTTTGTGCACGCAGAGTTTTCTGAGCCTTCCTCGGCTTCTTTGACTCTAGTTACTTCTGAATGTCGTATACGACAAGCCCTTCCTTTGGAACATTCTTTCTCTGCGGTATTCTTTTTCTAGACCCACCGTGTTTGCACGTGCGGTGCTGTCTGATAGATAAGCGGGGGGGGGGGGGGGTGGGGGGGGGGAGGAAGGGCGGGGGGGGGGGGGGGGGGGGGGGGGGGGAGGAGGAATGAGGTTCCTGGTGATTGAGAGAACCTGCTGTTCTCAACTACTATCACTCACTCATAGAGCGGGTGTGCATTACATTGGCCCGTGTATGTCAATCGGCTGCATCCTACGTAGAGGTTGGGTCAAACTGGGTAGTTCTTGGCTGGACTTGGAAAACCTTGTTATAGTGTTCACGCGTCTGTTTTCCCCGGCGCTAGCTTGTGTCATGTTCTTGGCGGAAATTGTGATTAGTTATGTTCTATTGGTGTATATCCCTGCTGAAACCCGGATAGGGGTCAGAGTTGGATTTCCCCTTTGACCCTCCGGCCCCTGTTGGGACTCCTTGGTGGGATGGCGTGAAGCAGGGCATGGAACTTTAAAAACTCAAAAACTGTGGCTCACTCCCAACAAAGCGGAAAAGAATTATTCCTCAGGCTTCGACTTGGACTCTGGATCGGATAATGAAATAATAAGGATAGCATGTGGTTTTTGGCCTTGTTGGTTGGTGATGGAGGGTGTGGACGAAGCTCGCCCCTCTGTGGGGTTGAATGATTGAGTCGTGCTGTTTTGCTATTTCAGGGAGTGAGTCTAGGGAATGTCTCCGGCGTACTCCGCAAATCCATGAAAACGGCTACGTTACGGTTCCGTTTTGATAGAATGTGCAAAACATGAAGAAGGATTCTGAGTGGATTCTCAAGTCTCGACGGACATTGATTGACAGGCCCAATCAGAGTGACAACCTCACCACAAACTTTGAATTCAAGCACAGGGCAGTCTCGTCGAGGTGTTCGTGAGATTGGAGAGGCGTGTTCGTAGAGTTGAAAATAAAGACGGAAACTGGGCTTCCAGGGTGTGACCCACGTTCACCGGGTTCTAGCACGAAAAGATCAAGACGTGTGCACAACAGCATACTTTTTTTCTATCTTTGTCTGTACGACTATCGTCCTCCTGTGTAGGTAGTGCAAAAGGAATCAAGGAGTAGTTTGTATGCGAGTATTCCCTCTGTAGTCACTGTCTAATGTCATTCCTTCACCTTTGCGATGCTTCAAGCTGCCAAAACCAGTATGGAAACACATTAAGGACAGGTGTACAGAACAGGAGGTGTTCTTGCTGATGGCAAGTACGTGCTCAAGAAGTGCAATGAAGGTCCGATTGATGATTGCCGCGCCTGATTGCATAAACGAGTTAAGGAAACCATCTGCTTTATCGAAGGACATGTCCAGGTCTGGCGCACCGAGTGTTGAGATCCAGAAGGGTACGCACGGTAGGAATCGAGAATTTCGTTCTTTGAGGGCAAGGTTGAAGATCTTGTGCAACGAATAGATGAGTCCCTACACTCAGCAAGTCATATGTGATGTCGCCAAGGGGAGCAAGCCATGGTCAGTGTTGATGGTGTTCAGACTGGAACTGAGTTTCAACTCAGCCGGCCTGCTGTACAGCATCAGGATCGGCAGACGCAACAGGAGCCTCAACATTGTACAGAAAGACCCCTGTGGAAAAGAAAAGACAAGCAAACTGCAAAACAGTGCCTTGGGTGTGGAGTCAATATCCACCTCCCCCCGGACTCCAGTTCGATAGGGTGGATATATTGTGAGACCCCCTTCCTACAATCCCAGACCCTCTGGAAGGCTGCACAGGTAGCTCTTTGTATGGGGACACTCCAGAAGCTCGACCTGTGATGTACCCTCCTCTTCACATCGCCATCTGGGGGGTGGAAATAAGTATCGTTCTGCGTCAAGCTCATAAGAGGTTGTATCTCTCATCAGCCTTTATTCAATTGCTTTTTCTCCTTTGGAGATAGATAGGTGGGATGAGGACTATGAGATGGAGTAGATTTTCTTTTTCTGTTTTATTGTCATGGCCCTTTTCAGTGGAAAGATAAGGAGGCTCATTAATGCCCAATATGAGAACTCAGCCAGCGGTTCCCGGGTTGTGTTTCTGACCTCATACTCCTGGGGTATGTTGCGCTTCAGGAAACTTGATGAGACCAGGAAGTAAACATTTTTCATTGGCAGGCTTAGTTCAGTAGGTTTTATTCTGCTTTTACCTACAGATACTGGCCATGGGCGTCACTTGGGGGTGTTTCCTTCTTATTCACAGATCTTTGTTATTCAGCCAAGATTTAACTTAAATACCACATTGCCAGCTGTTGCGACCAGGAAATTACTTTCTATTAAAACAATAACTCTCTGTTTCAATTTATTGCCCTACATATTCTCGGTAACAATATCCTAAGCAACATGTCATTGATCTAATAGATCAGCTTCCACGACCCTTTTTTTTTTATTTTTGGGGAGACTTCAACGGGCACTCCCCCCTCTTGGGGTAGCTAACATTCATCACCCTCGGTGTATCATGACTGGAAGGAGTATCTTTATCGAACTGGACTTGTGTTGTCTAAATGACAAATCTCAACATACATTGCATTCTTCAATGGTACTCTTTCGTTTGTTTGGATTTGTAGTGTGTGATCCTCAGTGGTTCTTAGACTATGATTGTCCAGTTTCACAATGATCTGCACGGGAGCGACCATTTCCCTGTTTAATACTTTCTCCAGTTTTGAAGAGAACCTGTTTTCCTTTCCTCAGTATTTTTTTGCTTTTTTTTAAAAGGGCTAATTGGGTTTACTTTCGTTCAGCCATAACTGATAAGATAGATGCTGAAATCGTCTTCCGAATCAGAAGATCCAGCGGGAGTCCTTCACAATGTTTTGTTATCATGTGCGAGAGATAACATCCCACTCACACTAACCAGGTCCACAATTTACCTGGTTGACACCATGGTTCAAACCAGGATTGTTAGAATGCTTGCAAACATTCGCAAGAGGGCCAACGTTCAGTCTTTAGCATACTTGTGACAGAATGTTCAATCTTATCAGAGGAGTAAAAAAAGCAAAGGCCTGAGGTTTGTTTGTAAGAGGATGTAGACGAGTGTCTGAGAAATTTTCTGCTCTTCCAATCACCATCAATCATAATCAAGAAAAAAATCTGGAGAGTTGTTTTAAATCATATTAGGGGCAAAGAAAAAAGAACAGGCTGGCCTTCAATCAACATTTTTAAAAAACTTGATGATACCACTCATCACCTGACAAACAAGTGTGGCTAACTTGTATGCTTCTCCACCATAGAAAGAACCACACTCTTCCTCTTAGTAAAAATCCACCGGCGTTTTTAAGATTCAAAACGCAAGCAGGAAAAAAAGAAGCTTGACTTTTCCTCACCAATCAAGAAGACTACAACTTGCCCTTTAATCTAAATGAACTGAAGTCTGCCTTGCAGGCATGTCATGATTCTGCTCCATGGTCTTTCGATTGAAATACATTATCAACTCTAAAAACATACCTTCCTGACTCAGGTTTGACTTAACATTTCTGCTCTTCAAAGATTATAACCAGGTTTGGGACGTCTGGGTCTTACCGCTTCATGAAAGGAGCCTAATTGTTCCCATTCCGGGAAGACCAGATGGAAATCGAAGAGAGGTGGATCGGGCTTTTCTAAAAGAGGCTGTCTAATCTGCTTGTACCATCCTCAGTGATTTAAAGAGGCAATAGTTAGCTGCGCTATGAATAGTCAATTCTTTATGGGAGAGGAGGAGGTGGCAGCTCCAAGGAAAACAATATGCTTCATCAATACGTCCAGATTGTAAAAGGAACATCTTCCCATGGCTGCTGGGCGGTCGAAAGGGAGAAAAAGTATTGTGTGGGATTGGGTCCAGGGTCTTGTCGTGTAATTTTACTGCTATTCGTTTTTATTGAAGGGAGAGAAGACCCGCCTTTTCTGTGGCCTAAGATGGATAGTCAGAAGTATCTGTGCCCACAACATCTATGCTCTGTGTCTGCTAGACTGCTGGGATTCTATTAGACATTAGAAGGAAACTTACCAAGCTGGCCAGATAATATGATAACGATTGCTTTTCTCCGTGATGTTCCCCCCTGACAATTATTTTTTAACCTTCCTAAAAGAAGTGAATTTATTTCATCGTGTGGTGAATTTGGTGTTGTTAGATTTTCTCTACCCATATGCTTTTTGCTGTTGCGGATATACCAGTTAGTGATATGTTTCATCGTGTTGGTTTTTAATCCGGCTCGAGCTTTGGTTTCTTTTAATCTTGTTTTAAGGGGTTTGGTAAGGTTTATGCTTTTTAATCCTTTTGGTTTTAACTCCATGAGTAATACGTGGTAGTTTGAAACGTGGTTGACCAGTCCTTGAGATAACCTCTGCTGTTGAGGGACCTATTAATTTTAATCTTAATCTTAATCTAATGCAAATATTACAGCTCACGCCAATTGTCACGCCTCTTAGGCTTTTCTTTTCATGCCACCCTCTTTCCTTGTGGACCATTTAGTTTCGTATGAAGGCTGCCTCAGTTGGGAGAATGAGCCAACTGTTGGACGATACGTAGAACAAAACTGTTTGCCCTGTCAGTCTGTCTTTCTCTCTTTACTTCTCACTCTCTCGAGACTCTCTCTCTCTCATCTCTCTCTATAGTGGGAAGAAACTTATCATCCAGTTAGAAATACAAAACCACGGTCAGTCCGCTCCAGAAAACGGAACAATAACCGTAAACTCTCGAATTATTTATCTCTTCCCCTCCCCCACCCACTCCCACTCCTCCCTCTGCTCTCTCTGTTTCCGATTGTTGTCTTATCGTCAGTATGGATTATATCGTTGTGTGTGTGTGTGTGTGTGGTGTGTGTGTGTCGTGTACGAGCACGTGTGAGAGAGAGGAGAGGAGAGAGAGAGAGAGAGAGAGGAGAGGAGAGACGAGAGACGGTCGCCGGTTATTGTTGCTATCGATCACCCTCAGGAGAGGGTATGTGGAGACGCGTATGGAAGTCAACACGCGCACACAACATCACGCGCGCGCACGCACGACACTACACACACACACACACACACACCACACACACACCACCCACACACCACACGTACACGACACTACGACACGCGCGCACTCACGCGCGCGCACACGCACGCGCACACACACACAACACACATCACGACACTGTGAGTGTCGAGCGTTCAATCTGAACCTTCACATTTCAAGCTTTGAATGGAGTCCAAGCGAAGTAGAGGGTTGAGAGAGGAGAGAAAGAGGGGAGCCCTAGAGAAAGAGCGTGGATTGTGTGGGGGGAGGGAGGGGTGGAACACAACACTGACCGTAGCATAACGCAAATGAAACAAACTTGTCTGCGTTTACCGGAACATCGGGCGGAAACAGCGGATGGCTCACACAAACAAATGTGTGAGAGTAACGCAGTTTTTTTTAATGACACGACACAAGAAGACAAGACAAGACAATTTTCGGCAATATTGCCTTCCTCAGCGAACAAAACATTAAAAAACAGTACAGACGGTAAGTATGCGGCACAGTAATACTCCCTGTGAAGACCAAGGCGGGTGAAAATGAAGTGACAGAGGGACAGCGGAGAGAGGTGTCAGTTGAAGTTGAGAGGACGTATGGCAGACGAGGATCACACGAGTGGTAGAGTTAAGGGAGGAGGAGGGAAAAGGATGAGACGAGAGAGAGAGAGAGAGAGAGTTAGGGGGGGGGGAAAGTGGGGGGGGAGAGAGAGAGAATGGAAGTAGAGAAGATAGTAGTGGGAGAGTGAGAGATGAGCATGAGGACAGGGACGGGAAGGAGAGTGAGAGGAGGGGGAAGGGCGTGGATGAAATGTTGTATGAGTGGGTGTGTTGCATATGAATTGAAATGAACAAGAGAAAAATGTCCAATAAAATAAAAGTACTAATAGGCACCAAGAAAGCATTGTAATCGGACAAGGGGACTGGGGGGGAGAGAAGGGGGTCAGGGCCGCTAAAGTCACCCAGACCTCTAGTTCTGTACCCTTGGACGCATTTGGTTGCCCTGCCTCTAAGCACCAAGGGTGTGAGAAGGAAAATACTGGTTCTGAATAGACCCTGAAGCCAGACGCAGCTAAGAGCTGCTAGGGTTCGCCACCCCCCTCCCCCCCCCTCACCTCCCCCCCCGCCCCCCCCCCCCTACACCCCCCCCCCACCGCCCCCCCAAGCCCCCGACACTCCCCCCCCCCCACACACACACAGAGGAAAAGCTCTTGCAGCGCGGGCAACCACACACACGACACACACACGCGCACACACACGCAACTACACACACATACATAACAAGTGCGTGCGCGTGCCTATATGCACACACACAAACCACAACATACCTAGGCAAAAAAAAAGAAAAAAAGGGGGGGGGGGGGTTACAGTGGAAGTAAATGAGTAAATATGTGTACAATACAAGGTATACTTTAAGACCATTTGGGTAGGAAGTAGGGTGTGAGGTAGGTGGCGCAACAGAAAAAGGGCAAAAATAAGAGCATTAACGCAAAAGATAGATATGAGGGTCATGATGAGAGGCGCTAAGAACAACACTCCGCCAATGCAACAATACAAAAAAACTACGAAAGAAGGGGCGGGGGGCGGCAGGGACCACACACAAGGTGGGGGTGGAGGGGGAAAGAAGGAAGAGACGTAAGTAGAGAGGACCTATATGAGGTGCCCTTAAAATGGAGAGATGCCAGAGGAAAAGTGCTAAGGTGAGGTAGGAGGAAGAGAAAGACTCGAGAGGTCCCGTAGGAAGTGGTCCTCTAAAGGAGGAGGCGACTGACAAAGTAGAGAGACAGGAAGTAAGGAGGAATGTATAAGAGAGGAAGGGCACAGAAAGAAGAAGGCTATGAATCCTACTGGAGGAAGGGACTGAAAAGGAACCGGACAGAGGAAGGGAAGGGAGCGAGAGGAAAGGGGGAGGTTAGGGGTCTGGGGGGTGGGAGGGGGGTAGAAGGGGGGAGAAAGGTGGGGGGGGAGAGGGAAAAAAAAGCAAAGAAGGTAAGTAGAAACGAGGCAAGAGGAGGGTGCGGGTGTGGTGGGAAAGAGGGCGGCCAAGGTGGGTGATGGATGGAGAGGGATAGATACAAAAGTAAGTAAAGATAGAGAATGATGAAAAATCACTAAGAGAAAACATAACAAAAGTCCAGCTAGGATGTGGGGAGGAGCTAACCCTACTCAGAAACTCCAGTGCAAAATAGATTTCAGCTCTCAAACGATCATCCAGTAGGTGCTATGGCGTGTGAAAGGATCCACGAAGAGGCGCCACTGATGCTGATGACCTAACCATGCACAGGTGAGAGTGCATTTATAAGGGGACAAGGGAATAAGAGAGGTCATTGTCCACCTGATTTTGGTCGGGGAAAAAAAAATAATCTTCAATTGTAACCCCCCCCCCACACACCCCTCTTTTTATGTGTGTGTTGTGTGGGTGATGTGCGTATGGGCGTGTGTAATGTTAGTGTGTGCGTGTGTGTTCGTGCGCACGCGCCTTGTATGTTGTGTGTGTGTGGTTGTTGCGTGTGCGTTGTGTTGTGTGTGGGGGGGGGGGAGGGGGGGGGCCGAGCCCTGCAGCTCTTAGCTGCGTTGGCTAGGGTTCTCCCGTTTTTTCCCTCTCACCCCTTGGTGCTTTGGTTAGTGCATACCTACCTAGGGGCAGACTTGGGTCGGGAGCTGCTTTAGGCGGCTGACCCCTTCTGTCTTCCCCCTGTCCCCTTGTCATTTACATGCTGATTTTGAGCTGATAGATCTTCTGTACGCGCGCGCATTTATTGTGTTGATCTCTTAGATTGTATGTCATTCATATGCAAACACACCCACAAAATTACAATCACGCCCTCCCCTCCTCTCAGTCTCCTTCCCCTCCCTAGTCCTCTTCTCTCTCTCTCTGCACTCTCCATCTCTTCTCTACTTCCATTTTCTCTCTCACGCTCTACGTCTCCCCCCCCCTCTCCTCTCTCTCTCTCCTTTTATCTCCTCCTCGCTTAAAGACTCTACCCTCTTTCTCAGTGCCATAGTCCTCGACTAACCTGACCCTCTCTTCCACTGTCCCTCTTGTCAACTTCATTCACCACTTTGGCTTCACAAGGGGGTATTGCGCATGATAATGTCTTGTATGTAGTGATTTTTAATGTTTTGTCGCGGAGGAAAAGCATATTGCCGAAAAGTTGTTCTTGTGCTTGTTTTGATGTCGTGCATGGAAAAACTGCGTTACGTTCACACATTGTTGTTGTGTGCTTGCGTTCCCCTATTTCGCGTCGTTGACTCCTTGGTCATATGTAGCTCTTATTATTGTCCGAAATACTCCAGAATTTGACGAGGGTAAGTGTGGGGGCCGGGGCTGATGTGTGTAGGAGGGAGGGGGTGTGGACGCTGCTCATTCAAACCTGTCGCTAGCTGTTGGCTCTGTCCTTCACTCCCACTGACACCCTCCCTCCTCTCCCTCCCTACTCTGACAGCTTCTGTGTTCGGTCTGTGGTGTGTGTTATGTGACACACCTGTGTAGAACCTCAGCGTGCCCCTCCTGATAGGAGTGTGCAGAGTGCATCTATCGCGCGAGCCTCGAGGTGTTGTCTTGTTTGATGTGCTGTATCTGCTAGCTAGAGATACTGGTGCGATCGCGCCCGTGTGATTTTGACTAGTTCTGTACAGTGTGTTACGCTGTGTGTGTGCTGCGCGATCTGTGTGTTATGTGTGGTGTGTATTTGTGCGTGTGCTGTTTAATGATGAGGCATTGTGTCCACGGATTCTACAGACTGTGTTAACTCAGTGTAGAGGACGGTTTGTGGACACACGCCCCATTAATACGCCGGAGTTGCAAGAACCAAGTTTTGTTTTCGTTTGCGCGTCGTTGGTAAAGTGTGTTCGGCTGTGTTGCAGTTCTTTGGCCGAAGTTCTCGTATCAAACGTTACGTGTTACGCTTTATCACAGTGCGGAGTTTGATGATTGTGTGTGTTTTGTCCTGACATATCAGTTAAGTGTTGTTTCTTGTCATGAATCTGTTTGATTGATATGACTGTAGGGTGTGTCATCATTTGTTCTGTTGCTTTGAAAGAGGGTTTTTTGAAGTTCTCTTGTGATAAGAAGTGTAGCTTGTGCTCGACGTCGTGAAATATCAGGCAGAGAGGGAGAGAGATAGTATATGGGTGGTGACGGGGTTGGGGGAGGCTAATTTGCGATGTAATTATTCCCCATGAGCGTTTATTTGATAAAGGTGGAAGAAGCAAATAAATCAATTTAAAACAACTCAAAAATCCAAAAGAACGAACGAGTCAATACATCAGGGCAATGGATCAACTCCCCCAAATTTATAAATAGTTCCCCCCACCGGGGTCTGTAAAAACCCTTGTTTGAAGTCAGAGGATTCGCCTGTCTTGTTTTTTTTTTTTTTTTTTATCGTTTTTGGGCATGGAAGAAGCTAAGACAAAAAATAAAGAAATGGGAAGAGCGTGCCCATTATTGCAACAATCAACCTAGGGTCATCCCCCCGGTCTTTAAAATTTCCTGTACAGGGGAAAAAAAACAATCACCTGGGTTAATCTGTCAGGCCCCTCTCCCCCGTCTGTCAGCGCTGTCGTCTGCCTCCTCCCAAAAAGTTCAAGGGACAGCACCGAGTTTTCCCCCCCTTTGCGCGCTGTCACTGTGGGTGATTTAAGGTCAAGGCCCTTTAGCGTTTGCGGAACCTGGTGGCAGGTGGTGGGTTCGATTTTCCGAACTGTGTTTTTTTTTCTGGGGCCCCAAAAGGCTCCCCGAGAGAAGAGAGGGGAGAGAGAGAGAGAGGGGGGAGAGAAGGAGAGAGAGAAGAGAGAAGAGAGAGAGGAGAGGGGAGAACAAGTTAGATGAGAGGAAAAGATTTATGGGTAACAATTGGAATTGATGTGGTCCATTGTCTGATAGGTCCAGTGTTTTTTGCTAAGTGTATTTGTGTCATATGTTGTCTTTTCCAGCCCCCGACCCAAAAAGGCAAAAAGTTTTGTGAAAAAAAGGGCCCCTCGGGGGGGGAAAAACCAAAAAAAAAAAAAAAAAAATTTTTACACACAACCCCAACAACAACACCCCCCAAAAACGAAAAGGGGGAAAATCACACAACACACACACACACAAAACCACACACACACCACACCCCCACACACACACACACAAATAATGTCCACCTTCCTGCATAAGTCAGGTTATGGGGGACACAGAAAACTGCATGTGTTGCCTTTCTTTTTCCTGAAATTGGCAAAGGCGCGCGCCGCGCGCGCGGGTGTTTTGTGGGGTTGTGTGTTTGCGTGTGTTTGATGGATTTTGTTTCGGGATTATGGTACTGGGGGAAATAATGTGAGCAAAATCTTTTTGAAGAATAAATTTGCATTTAAAAGTTTAGTCAGGGCCCTTAAAAAGGTGGTTTTGGGGGACGCGGTTGGGGAAAAAAAAAAAAACATGTCGGGAACTGAAAGTGATAAATTTGGATGATTTTGGGGGAACGCGACAAAAAAGCAGAAGAGCACACAAAAAAAAATGTGAAGAAAACGCATTTTAAAAAGCACGACAAAAACCCAGGACAAGAAATTTTCGGCAATATGGGGCCTTCCTCAGCGACAAAAAAATACAGACATAAACATGCACAATACTCCCCTTGTGAAGCCAAAATGGTGAATGAAGTAGACAGTGGGAGAGAGGGGGGAGTAGAGGTTCGGAAAAGGGCACGAGGGGAAAAAGGGAGAGTAAAAGTGAAGGGGGGGGGAAAAATTTGGGGAGAGAGAGAGAGGAGGAGAGAGAGAGAGAGAGGGGGGGGGGGAGGGGGAAAGAGGGGGAGAGACAGAGAGGGGAAAGGGAAATAGAGGAAAAAAATGGGAGGAAAAGAGAGAAAAGGAAAAAGGAGGGGGAAAAGGGGAAATGGTGGAGGGGGAGGGGTGTGATGGTATGTAGTGGGTTGTGTTGATAAGGGAAAGAAATGAAAAAGAAAAACACAATAAATAAAAAAACAAAAAGCTCAAAAAAGCATTTTAAATGACAAAAGGGGGGGGGGGGGGGGGGGGGGGGGGGGGGGGGGAGGGGAGAGAGAAGGGGTCAGCCGCCTAAAGCACCCCTTTTTCTTTTTTGGAAAGGTTTGTTTTGCTTGCAGTGCAAAGTGTTTTTTTTGCGTCTGCTTTGGAGTTCGGATAGGGGTTTGTCGTTTTTCCCCCCCCTTTTTTTTTTTTTTCCTTTTTTCTTCTCCTTTCATCCTTATTATGGGGTTTACTTCTCTGTCTGTAGGGCCCAAAAAAACAGGGTTTTTAAAGAAACCCCGGTTATTTTTTATTTTTTTTTTATTTTTTCTTGTTAGTTTAAATTTTTGCAAAAAGCTCATCAGTTTTCGAAGAGGGAACAAAACATTTCATATTGTATTTTTCAAAAATATTAAAGAAAAGTATCCATACAAAAATTTCAGCCCCCGGAAAACCCTTTTATTCACCCAACACCCAAAACCCCCCCAACCCACACACACACACACACTCTCTCTTCTTCTTTCTTTTCCCTTTCTCTCTCTCCCCGCCCGCTTCCCTTTTGATTTTTCATGGAGTGGGGGTTTTTATCCCCGTTTGGGGGCTGTTCCCCCAAAAAAAGTTTACCCCTTTCCAAAAAAATTTACAAAAAATTTTGGCCCCTTTTTTTCCCGCCAAATTGCGCAATTTGCACAAATTTGCACAAAATGTCCCCAAATTTTCCCCAAATTTTTGCCCTGTACCTTTTTAAAATCACTGCTGCAAAAATTGTCACCCAAATCTCTCTCTTATCTGAGGGGGTGGGGTGTGTGTGGATGGGGGATGGCTTTGGGGGGAAAAATCCAGATGTCCCGTTTTTTTTTGCGTTTTTTTATTTTTTTTTTTCAATTTACATTTTCCCTTTTTTTGTTATAAAAATAAATTTTAGCTGTTTCCCGCACGTTTACGAGGTGACAGCCCCGACGAGAGGGGGGCATTTTGGTTTTAGAGGCTAATAGAAACGGGCACGTTTTTTTTTGATTCGCATGCTCAACTCTTTTTCACTTTTTAGCTTGGCATTGTTTCTTATACATCCGTACTTGGGGTATATGTTGGATTTTCCCATGTTTTAAAATTTTCCTTTTTTTTTTTTTAAAAGTCTTAGATAATTTTGCGTTTTTCCCCCTATGGAGGGACGGAATTTTTCTTTATTTTTCTGGCGGGGGGGCAGGCCCCCCCTTTTTTTTTTCTTCCCCCCTCCTCCTTTTCCTCCTTCTGGCTTCTTCTTCTTCAAAAAAAAACACACACACCACCTTTTCTCTCTCCTCTCTTCTCTCTCTCACAGGGGACACACACACCCACCCCACTCACAACCAAAACACACACACACACACCACCCACACACAGGGGCGACATTTTGTGAAAAATTAAATTTTGAAAAGGGGCCCCAAAGGGCAAAAATTGTCTAAAATGCGGGGTTTTTGAACCCTTTTTTGCTTTTTTTTGGGATTTTTGCTTTTTTGCAGGGGTTTTACGAAAAAAAATTTACAACGGGAAAAAAAAAGCCAATTGTGCCCTTTTTTGCAGTGGGACATTTTGTGGGGTAACAGTGGGCCCTTTAAGTTTGGCCTATCGGGCTCGTTTTTTTCCCCCAAATAAGACTTGCTATCATGTCAGTCATATCTTGTTTGATCGCAACAATCTGGGGTTTTTTTTCATTTAAATCGGTGGCACCGCATTGTTCAGGGAAACAGATCGGCACGTCATTAAACCCATTATTGCTTGTTTTTATGACCGCTAGCAATGGTTTTTGGGGGAAAAATTTTGGGAAAAAACCTTTCTTTTTTTTTGAGGGGGTTTTGGTTATTTACGGGGGATATAGTTGAGGCCGGGGAAAAATTTTTCCACAAAAAATTTGGGTTTACAAAACCCCCCCCCTGATTGCCTTTTTTAAAATTTTCCCAAAAAACTCCCCTCCCCCAATAAAACGCACAACCACACACACACACCCCACACCACACACACACACACACACACGCGCGCGCGCGCCCCCCCTCCCCCCCCCCCCCCCACCCCAACAAAAAGGGGGCCCCCGTGGCGCCCCGCGCTGCATTGCAGAGACATACATCCACCGCAACACTACACGCAAATAAAAAAAGAAAACAAAATAAAAATTTTAAAAAATAAAAGTAAACAAAAAAAAATAATAAAAAAAAAAAAAAAAAATGATAAATAAAAAAAGTAATAGCGGGAAAAAATCTAAGAAAAAATTTTAAAAAAAAAAATGAAAAATAAAAAAATAATAGCGAAAAAATCATAAAAATAAGTAAACAAAAAAAAATAAAAAAAAAAAAAAAGTAAAGCGGGGGAAAACCATAAGAAAATTTAAGAAAACAAACAAAAATGAAAACAGTAAAAAAAGAAATACCCCCCCCCCCCCCCGGAGAAAAATCAAAGTAAAAAAAAAAAACAAAAAAAAAATTAAAACAGTAAAAAAAGTAATGCGAAAAAAATAAAGTAAATAAGTAAAAAAAACCAAAAAAGTTTTGCAAAAAATAATGGGATGAAATTTTATCCCCAAACCCACCCACACAATGATGGAAATTTTCCCCCCTAGGGTCCATCCTTTTTCCTTTTGCGGGGGGGGTTTTTTTTCCCAAACCTTTTCGTCAATGTTGCCCAGGGGGTTTTGTTTCAAACCCCCCGAACATCCCTATAAACACTTCATATTTGGAAAAAAAAAAAAAAAGGTAATTTTAAACAAGAAAATTTCAATGGGGGGGGGCGTTGCCCCCCTTTTTTGGGGCTTTTCAAGCCCCGAGTTTTCCCCCTTTTAATTTTTACTCCACAAAAAAAAAGGGAATTTTACCCTAAAACACCCACACACACACCACCCACCCGCCGCAGAGGGGGGCCCCCGCCGCACGCAGGCAACAAAACACCCACACCCCCCCGCCCCCCCCCCAAAACATTTTTGCAGGAAAAGACAGACAGACAGACGCCGGGGAAGAAAACCCCAAACCCCCCCCAAAAACCCAAAACCACCCACACCCAAAAACCCCAAACCCAAACACACCACACACACACACACATTCGGGCAAAAGGGCACTGACCATGTTAGTTTTCCCAAAGGGCCCCCAAAAAAAATTTTGGGTTTGGGTTAATGCAGGGGGGCACCGCCCCTCAAACTTTCTTGTCCATCCCCCCCCCCCCCCCCCCCCCCCCCCCCCCCCCCCCCCAACCCCCCTTTCCCAAAGCCCTTTTGGGGTTTTATTTTTTTTTTTTTCATTTTTTTATCAAAAAAAAAACCCTGTGGGGAAAACTAAACCCTGTTATTTTTGCTGAGATGATGTCTTTGCGGGGGTATGGTTTACCCCGCCCCGAAAAGGGGACGCAAAATAAAACCGAAACCCCTCGCAGTGTGTGTTTTTTTGTTTTTGGTGTGGTGTTTTGGTGTGTGTGGTGTGTGTGTGGGACCGTGTGTGTGTTAAACTGTACGTAAAAATGTGTGACTTTGGGGACCATGTTTTGAGCATTGTCGGAAAATTTGTAAAAAAAAATTAAGAGTGTTTTATTGATTGGGTGTTTTATATAATATTTTAAAAACTAATGAAAAAATAAAAAAGAAAAAAGAAAGAAGAAAAAGAAAAAAAAAGTAGGGGAAAAAGGGAAAGGGACGAGGGGGAAAAGGAAGGGGAAAAAGGAAGAAAAAGAAGAAGAAAAAAAGGGGGAAAAGGGAAAAGGGTGCGGAAAAGGGAAAAAGGGGGAAGGGAAAAAAGGGAAAAAAAAAAAAAAAAAAAAAAAAAACCCCCCAAGAGATCACCTGGGGGGCTGGCTAAACCCCCTGCATTTAAAGCCGGGGGGTAAAAAAAGAAAATTAAAAAAGCACTCGAAAGGGGCGCTCCTTTAAAGGGGTTTGGGAAAACCCATTTTCCCCCCCGGGAAAAGTAAAATTGGGGGGGGTTGAAATTTTTTTCCAAAGCAAAATTTTAAAAAAAAAAAAGGGGGGCAAATTTCAAACTTTTCCCCGCTAAAACATAAAAAAAAAACAAACCCAAAAAAAAACCCCCTAATTTCTGGAAAAAATTTTTTTTTAAAAAAGAAGCAATTGTGAACAGTGGGTTCCCCGGGGGGTTTTTGTTAGTGAAAAAAAAATTTTTTGTCTTCAGTAGTGGATCCTGATTTAAAATTTTCGGGTCGCCCAAAACCCCTGCTTCACGGTGGGGGGGTTCGTCCACGTTCCTTCCTTTCCCCTCCACTTTTGGGGTAAAATGGGGTTCGGTATTTTTTTTTGGCGAAACATTGTGGGGGCCCAAAAAAAACAAAGACAAGGGGAAAACAAAACCCTTTTTCGTTACAAAAAAAAAATTTAAAAATTTTGGGTTTTAAAAAATTTATGGGGGGGGTTTTTCTGTTATCTCGTCAGTAGACAGAACACAGAGACGGAACGGAAAACGGCCAAAGGGGGGGAAAAAAAACGGATCAACTCCCAAATTTTTTCCCTGTGGACCCCCGGGGGGGGGAGTTCGTCATGCAGGGGTGCGCTTTGGGTGTAGTAAAAAACCCCTTAAAAAAAAAAAAAAAAAAAAAAAAAAAAAAAAAAAAAAAAATCTATGTAAAGGTTTCAGTTCAGCAAATTTGGGCACACACAGAAACAGGTGGGTTTCGGCGGGGGGCCCCCACAGGGGATTACAACTGGTAGTGGTGTGTGTGGTGTGTGTGTGTGTGGTGTGTGTGTGGTGTGTGTGTGTGGTGAGAGAGAGAAGAGAGAGTGGGTGTGTGGGGGGGGAGTGGGGGGGGGATGAGTGGGGGTTTGGGGGTGTGTGTGTGTTTTTGTGGGGTTTTTGGGTGTGGTTGTGTGTGTGTGTGTGTTTTACTCCCTCTCCTCTCTCCCCTCCTCTCCCTATGTGCTGTGTGTGTCTGAGAGAGAGAGAGGAGAGAGAGAGAGAGAGAGAGAGAGAGAGAGAGAGAGAGAGAGAGAGAGGAATGGTTTTCCCTAATTTTGGACACAACACAAAAATTTTGGTTTTCACGAAAAAAGGAAGAGGAGGAGGAGGAGGGGGGAGAAAAAAAAGAAGAAGAAAAGAAGAAGAAGAAGAAAAAAAAAATTCCCGGGGAAAAAATTTGAGCTGAGGTTAATTTACCTGCACGGGACCCCGGGTGCAGACGCTTTTTAAGCAAAAAAGTGATTTACCGTAGCTTTAAGCAACAGACCTGTTTTTCCCAGTTTAAGAAAACCCCCCCGTCTTTAAGCGGGGGACCCGGAAAACCGCCCCCTTTGCAAAAAACAGCTTTCCCAAGGTTTGACCCCCCCAACTTGTACACTTTATGGGGGGCGAAGGGGTGGTTGGGGGGAAAATTAAGGGGAAAAAAATTTGCCAGTTTTTTTACTCCCCACCGGACGCCTTGCCTTGCTTTAAAGGGTGGTATTTAATAACAAAAAGAAATTGTTTGGATTGTTTTTTTAAAATTAACGTTATTTTTTTTTTTCTTAAGTATAAAAAACCCATTTTAAAAATTAAATAAAAAAAAGGGGAGATGAAATGGAATGGTAATTTTAAAAAAACAAAAAACAAAAAAAAAAAAAAAAAAAAAAAAATGAAAAAAAGAAAAAGAAAAAAAACACACACACAAAAACAAAAGGGTATGTTTGAAGGAAGGGTGGGTAGGTTGGGGTTTTCATTTTGATCATTTTCAGTTTCGCCCAAAACCCTTACATGGTTTTGTAGATTTGGGCAAACCAAAGTGGTTTGGGGGCCGTTTCAGTGCTTGCCCATTTTCCTCCTCGCTGACACAGCAGCGTGCTCAGCATTAGGACGGAAATTTGGCCAACATCGCCCGGGGTCCACAGCTACGGACCCTAAACCTTTCCGACCCACTTTACAAAACCGAAAAAGCAAACATTTAGGAACTCTTACTGTTAGGAGGTGGGGGTTTTCTTCCCCCTTTTACTCCGCGAAGGTCGGGGGCCCTGTTGACCTTTTTTTGGTGGTGTGTTTCCGCTAGCTTGCGCTGGTTGGACGCGTAGATGGCAGACCTGGTTACTTTTTGCAACATTCGTCAAGTATTGGTGTGGGTGTGTGCGGGGAGGGGGGGGGGGAGGTGGGCCTTTCTATAACATTTCACACAAAGGTGTGTGTGCTTTCTGTAACTCTCGCAACTTGTGTGTGGTGTGCGTGTGTGTGGGCTGTGTGTGTGTGTGTGGTTGGGGTGGTGTGTGTGTGTTGGTGTGTGTGTTTTAAGTGGTGTTTAACTGTGCATGTGTACTTGTGTTTTTGGTTTGTTGCTTTTGTTGTTGGTGGGGTTTGGGGTGGTGGGGTGGGGGGTGTGTGGTGTGGTGTTGTTTGTTGTTGTGTGAGAGAAAGAGAGAGAGAGAAGAGAGAGAGGGGGAGGAGGGAGTACATGGGCTTCAAGAAAAAATATTTTAAGAACTTTAAAGCCCCCGGTGGGGGCAGGGTTTTCCCCGGTGAGCCGACAGTTCTGTGGGCCAGCGAAAAGTGGCCCGCAGCTGTGGCAAAAAACCCGACGGCCCGTGCAGACACGGTATTTTCTTCATTCCTGGGGCCCACTTTGCTCACGGAAAGGCGTGGTTGAAATGACACGCTGCAGTACACTGGCTGGGTTGTGTGGATTGTGTTTGCTCTTGTTGTTCTCTCTCTCTCCTCCCTCTCTCTCTCTCTCTCTCTCTCTCTCTCTCTTCCCCTTTACACCACACCACAACATTCTTTCTCTCTCTCTCTTTTCTCTTCTCTCTCTCTCTCTTTCTCTGTGCCCTCTCTCTGTGTCTCTCTTCTCTCGCTCACGTCCGTCTGCACACAACACAAAACACTTACATCAAAATTTTGGGCAAAACAAGAGAAGTTTATCTTGTTTTATTTTTAATCTATAACGAAGTGTCGTTTGAGGTTTGAATACAAACCAGCAATTTTAAATTTTAAACGTTTTTTAATTTTTATATTGGCTGTCATGTGGCCAGCTTTAAAAGTGACCGGCCTACTGACACAGTTAAAAAAATGTGCACCCGGCAGCGTAGCTCTCTGTCTAACCGTAACTGTAGAAAAAAGTAATTGAACAGGGAAAAAAGGGTGTTTGGGGGTCCGGGGGAAAAGGAAAAGGGGTGAAATTGGGGAATTTTGGGGTTTTAATGCATACAAATTCTTAGGGTAATTTTGGGATTTTTTTACAAGGTGGTTTAGTTGCGCTGTCGAATTACCAGCGGCAAAAAAAAAAAAAAAAAAGAGCGCTTTTAAAAAAAAAATGTTTTTTTTTTTTTTTTTTTTAGGTTAATTGATTTTTCAGATTCAGCCATGGATGCGAATATGGGGATTGACTATGCCCCAAATCATGTGAAAAATGCACTTCCCTGCTCTTAACAAACAAAGATTTCTAGGCATGAGATTGAACTTTTTTTGACTTAGTTTACAGCTTCAGTTAGTTTCAGTTTCATCAAGGAGGCGTCACTGCGTGCGGGCTAGTCCATATAGTCACCCCACCGCTAAAATTTTGAGAGTTTACATAGAAGCAAAAGATCTCCTGTCTGAAAAAAAAAAACCCCAAAAAAACAAACAAAAAAAACTCGGTGTTTTTTTTAAAAAAGAATAATGAATGTCTGGATTTCCGCCGGTTTAAAGATGCTTTGTTCAAGACTGAAAGAAAAAATTGGGGATGAGCTGTTCGGGGAAAAACTTTAATTTGGTATGTGGCAAAGTAAGGTGTTGGGGGATGGCGAATTCTCCAACATTTGAGAGGCAATTTTTTTTTTTTTTCCAGCATATGGAAAGAATGGGAATTCCCTTCTTCGTCAGTCGTGAAAGGGTTTTTTGTCTACAGCATTTTTAAACTGTGCCTCATTGAAAAGTACTATGAAGAGACAAATAACTGATAATGTGTGAATATTTTTAATTTCCCCTGTCTGAAAAAGCAGTATAAAATTCGTTGCAAAATCGAGTAATGTGTGTAAATTTGATTTTGAAAAAAAAAACGACGTAAGAGCGGTCTTGTACACCCTT
>JAMYXO010002577.1:5000-23171 GCA_033310375.1 Conus canariensis | reverse complement strand
GAAGCATCGGCACCTTTTACAACAGACTCAACAATATTGTTAATTTTGATACAAAGCAACAAGGGAGATAAAATGCTTCCCTGGGGTACTCCCTGTTCTTGAACAAAGAAGTCTGACAAAACTGATCCTGAACGCACACGGAAACAACAATCCTGTAAAAAATGTTCAATAAAAACGGGGAGCCTGCCCCTAAACTCCATGTTGAAAAGGTCTCTCAGAATGCCGTACCTCCAGGTGGTGTCATATGCTTTCTCCAAGTCAAAGAATATAGAGATAACATGCTGTTTGCGAGCGAAGGCTTCTCGCACAAAAGATTCCAAACGTACAAGATGGTCTACAGTACACCTTTTCTTACGAAAGCCACATTGAATATTGGCCAATAAACCCTTATCCTCTAGCGTCCACAAGAGACGCGCCGAGATCATCCTTTCCATAGTTTTACAAAGACAACTCGTCAACGCTATAGGACGGTAGTTATTCGGATCCGAGTTGTCCTAACCTGGTTTAGGGATGGGTACAATAATAGGTTCCTTCCATTTTTCGGGAAAACTTCCTGATTCCCAAATACCGTTATAAATCTGAAGAAGAATAGAACGACTTTCCGCCGGAAGATGACGAAGCATTTCATAATGAACCTCGTCTGGGCCAACTGCTGAATTGTTAGACATGTGGATGGATTGGTCTAATTCCCACTGTGAAAACAGAGCATTATAGTCCTCAGAGTTGTCAGATAAAAAATGAGGACGGTGTTTCTCTGATTCTACTTTAATTTTTTAAAATTTACTGGAATAATGGTTAGATGATGAATTTTGAGAGATGGAAGAGGCCAAGAGGTTTGCTATGTCTTTTCTATCCAAAATTGGTTTCCCATTGGTTTTCAGGTGTCTCAGACCAGAAGATCTTTTCCCTTTGATTCTTTTGATGGATTTCCATACTCGGGCAGATGATGTTGTAGAATTTTAGAAGGAAGAAAAGTTACGCCACGAGTTCTTTTTACATCTTTTGATAATATATTTCGCTTTAGCTTTTAGTCTTTTATACTCAATTCGATTTTCTTCCGTCGGATGTTTTTGGAATTTTCTAAGCGCTTTCCTGCGATTTCTAATAGCTTCTTTGCACTCATTATTAAACCAAGGCACTTTAGGAGGTTGTTTTGGATCTATCACAGATTTAGGAATGCAATCAGACGCTATGTCTATCAGGATGGAAGTAAAGGTGTCCATGGGATCTGACTGAGAAAGAATGACTGTAGTTATTTTGGTCTTGCATTGAAGTTCCAACAAGGCCCAATTAGCATGTTTCAAATTCCAACATTCTGATGTCTCATCGTCAGATGTCGCCAAACCTTCTAATAAAATGGGGAAATGGTCACTGCCGCATAAATCTTCGTGAGGTTCCCATTTGTAATCTAAAAGTAGAGAGGGAGAACAGAGAGATAAGTCAATAGCTGAGGAAGTTCCATGCGTAGAGTGAACGAAGGTTGGTTGATTGTTATTCAGAATACATAGTTGATGTTCGGAAATGAGGTTCTCGATCGTCTGTCCTCTATGATCCGAACGCGGATCACCCCAAATGGGAGAATGGACATTAAAGTCTCCGAGGAGAAGGAGCGGTGACGGTGATTGCTCAATAAGGTTCTGGAGGTCTTGTTTGGAAACATTTTCAGGAGGAAGATAAATGGAACATACAGAAAAGGTGATATTACCAGAAACAGTTGCTGCCACAGCTTGTAAAGAAGTGTTCAATGGAATTTCTGCTGCAGGGAAAGAATTATGAATATAAAGGCATACACCACCTGAGTTTGAATTAGGATATTTAGATAAACAAGCATAGTTTCTAATGGGGATCGGTTGCTGAATCTGATGCTCTTGCAATGCAATAATATTGGGGGAAAACGTTTACACAATAGGAACAAATCTTCATAACTGCTCCTCAATCCTCTCATTCCACTGGAGAATACTCATAAAAAAGGTTAAAATAAGGTAAGAGGTAAGGTTATGTTGCTTATAGCCCAGCCGACCGCAAAGGGCCACATCAGGCTGTCACCACGTTAAAATCAACCCACAAGTCATCTTAAATTAAAAAAAAAATAAGTAAAAAACTTTCACACATCTCTTTGAATTACATCTTCTACAAACGCACCAGAAACGTCGTTAAAAAATCTTTCTTCCGTAAAATCTTAAATCAGATGAAAAATGTTAATCTCTCTCAAAAACTCAAAGATCACGTCAGGTGGGACATCTCTGAACAGGGTTTTCATGGACTCTGCTGTAAAGTGTTTATGTCTCACATCGTACAAGTCCCAACAATCTAAAAGAATAGGTTTAACTGTGAGTGGCACATGACATGGAATGCACCACGGAGCTTCCTCACTCTTTAAAAGGTGTGAATGGGTAAAATACGAATGGCCGGTGCACAGCCGGCACAGAACTGTTTCTTCTTTACGACCACCAGACGTAGATGAGAGGAACTCCTTAAGGTTTGGACCGATCTGAAAGAGTTTGTTATCCGTCTGTGTGTTCCAATCCTCCTGCCAGAGGTCTCTGACATAATCGGTAATTTTGGGTTTCAGATCCGAGCAGGGAATATATATGTCGGACAATTTTTCAGTTGTGGCATTCTTGGCTAAACGATCAACCATTTCATTCCTTCTGATGCCAACATGACGAACCCAAGCCAGAATAATGTTGTGACCATCCGCTTTCAACTTGGTAAAAAGTTAAAAAAAAAAGTGTACAAATTCGGGATGTTGAAGGTTGCGACCAGCTATGGCCTCCAAAGCAGACAGCGAATCTGACAAAACCAGAAAGTCTTTCTTTGCTGATTGAGAGCTTATCTTCAATGCCAGAATCAGAGCAGTAAGTTCAGCATAATAGACAGAAGCATCTGAAAGAATATGTTCCAACAATATTTGAGAAGGAGCACCAGGGCAATAGGCTGCACAGGCCACTCCATCTTCAGACTTGGAACCGTCAGTGAAAATTTTCTGATAGGATGGGAATTTTGAACAGAGGTCAGCATACAATGCCTTGTATGCCAGAGAGCTGGTAGACTCTTTGCGAAAAGCTGCAAGATCAAAACGAATCTCTGGTGTGAAAAAGGTCCATGGAGGCTTATCTGGAAACTTGGAAAAATCGGACACAACTCCTAGGCTTAGAACTGCATTCTGCGCGTGAGGCTGCATACGAAGACCAAACGGCGGAATACAGTTAGGGTTTTCGAATTTGCTTTGAAACTGGGGGTCAAAGACACAGTCATAGGCAGGATTCTCCGGTTCCGAGGACAGTCTGATATAGTAATTCAAAGACAATTTCAGCCTGCGGTTGGACAGTGAGGGTTCACCTGCCTCTGCGTACAAGCTGTACACAGGGGTGGTGCGGAATGCTCCAAGACAGAGACGAAGCCCTTGATGGTGGATAGGGTCCAAGAGTTTTAGGTAAGACGGTCTTGCAGAGCCGTACACAGCACAACCATAGTCCAGTTTGGAAAGACCAAGGCTCTGTAAAGGTGCAACAAAGTTTTCTTATCAGCACCCCAGTGTGTGCTACGACCCGCAGAATATTCAGAGCTCTCTGGTAAGAGATTTTTAATGTGGCTGAGAAAGTTGAGTTTTTGATCAAAAATAACCCCCAGAAATCTGGCTTCTTTTACAGCTGGAATGGTGGACTTGTCCAGACGAATTTCAGGATCAGCAAAGAATTGACGAAAATTGTGGAAATGGATTAACTGAGTTTTGGTACTTGAGAAGATAAACCCGTTTTCCGCGGCCCACTGTTGGATCTTGTTGACACAAAGTTGGAGTGGACGCTGTACGCTGGCGTAAGAAGCTCCAACTGCGTACAGCGCGAAGTCGTCAACGAACAGAGAGGACTCAGAGCCCTGGCTTACTGATTTCACAATGTCGTTGATTTTGATGCTGGAGAGCAGGAGAAAGGATGCTCCTTTGAGGTACACCCAACTCCTGCCCATGGATGTCAGAGAGTGTGGTGCCAACACGCACCTGGAACTGTCGATCAGCCAGAAAGTTTTGAATAAACAGAGGCAGGTGACCACGAAAACCAAGTCTGTGCAGGTCCATAAGGATTCCTGATTTCCACGTGGTGTCATACGCTTTTTCTAGGTAAAAAAAAGATAGCGACCACATGCTGTTTATTGACAAAGGCGTTGCGGATGGTGGTTTCCAGGCGGACTAAATGGTCAACTGTCGAGTGGTACTTCCGGAACCCGCACTGTTCACTGGCCAAAAGGCCATCGGTTTCCAGCTTCCACATCAGACGGGAGTTGACCATCTTTTCCATCAGCTTACAGAGGCAGCTGGTCAGAGCTATTGGACGATATTTTGAAGGGTTGGTAAGGTCCTTTCCAGGCTTAGGAATTGGAATGATTAGGGCTTTCCGCCAGGAGGGCAGAAAGCAGCCTGTGGTCCAGATATGGTTGTAGACTTTGAGAAGGGTCTGGAGACAGCTTTCTGGAAAATGTTTCAAAACCTGATAATGAATATCATCCAGACCAGGGGCAGAATCATTGCAGGTTTGCAAAGCTGATTTTAGTTCATTGATTGAAAAAGGAAGATTGTAATAAGATAAGATAAGATAAATGTTGCTTCAGAGTTGTCTGATGTGAAATTGTATGAAGATTTCTCTCTGATTTGTTTGTTTCTTAAAAAGGCTGCAGATTTATTTGAAGATGAGTTTTGTTGAATGGTGGAGGCCAGCAGATTGGCAACAGCTTGTTTGTCAGTTATCAGAGCATCAGTAAGTTTCAGGTGATGAATGGAGGGGTTGGTGTTCTTCCCTTTGATTTTTCTGATTATGTTCCAAACTTTTTTCTTTGAAGTTTTAGATGTCAGCCCGGAGCAAAAGTTTCTCCAAGACTGATGTTTACTGATTTTGAAAGTGTGTCTTGATTTGGCATGGAGTTTTTGATGGGCTCGAGCGTTGGGACCTGAAGGTCTTTGGTAACCCGACGCTGAGCCCGTTTGCGTACTTTTGAGATTGTTGGCAGTCAGAATTAAACCAAGGTGTTTTGGGCAGTTGGAGTTTGTCAGAAGACATTGGAATACAGGTTTTAGCACAGTTTATCACGGTATTGGTTAGGGATTCTGCAGGGTCTGTACTCTGAAGAATGTCAATTTCCTGGAGTTCCTTTGAAATATTGGCTGCAAAAATATTCCAGTTTGCCTTCTTATATTTAAGATGTTGTGAGACAGAGGCGTTTTCAGTTAGTATGGGTTTTAATAGAACAGGAAAATGATCACTTCCGTGCAGATCGTCATGGACAGACCACTCATAGTCCAGGACCAGCGAGGGGTCACATATCGACAAATCTAAACACGAAAGTGAGCCTGTGGAAGAGTGGAGGTAAGTTGGAGAACCATCGTTCAGACAACACAAATCAAAGTCGGAAAGGACATCTTCAAGAAGCAGACCTCTGGATGATGAATTGACATACCCCAGAGAGGATTGTGTCCATTAAATGGATGAAACTCGACTGTGTGGTCCCAGTCTTCCCAACTGAGCCCGTAGCAAACTCACCTCACGGTAGGAGCCGGTCGAGACAGAAAAATCGGGAAGGACGAACTTTCGGGCTGTTTATCCTGGCATAAAAAATGTCTCTCAGACAGAACTTGCTGGTGGGGACGATCACAACCCCTCTCCTCCCAACCTTATGCTCAGTTGTAGTTGAGGGAAACGGGGCTCGGCGATCCGAGTGCTGACGTACGCTTTCTGATTGGCCTGTGGCCCGGTTCCCATCAATCAAACAAACTTGTGTGTGTGTGTGTGTGTGTGTGTGTGTGTGGTTGTGTGTGTGTGTGTGTGTGTGTGTTGTAAGTGTGCTATTATCTGCTAATGTGAAAGACCACCCCTTCCAAGCTATCTTTATTATATATCTATCTTTCATCCCTGAATTCTATATGACTTGATTGTCTTCTTTTACTGTTTAATAATCATACTTTTTTGTGATATCATGGCATGGTAATGAAATTATTGTTCTCATGTATTCCTTACTTGGTGCTTAACAAGGAATGTCATGTTGAATTGTTGAATTACATAAATACATGTGTGTGTGTGTGTGTGTGTGTGTGTGTGTGTGTGTGTGTGTGTGTGTGTGTGTGTGTGTGTGTGAAGAACCCCCCCCCCTCCCCCAATCCAAGCCATTTTTGCTATAAATATCCCTGAATTATATTTCACTTTGATTGTTTTTTTGTTGTTTTTTTTTACTGTTTAAACAATTATAATTTTTGTGATATAATTTCTTGGTATTGAAATTTTGTTCTCTTTTATTCTGTACTTAGTTTAATAGGGAATGTTATGTTTTTATAGTTAAAATGTTTATTTAAGCCTGTTCCAATTTTCACACCTCTATGAATTATCTCCCTTCAGTCTCTCTCTCTCTCTCTCTCTCTCTCTCTCTCTCTCTCTCTCTCTCTCTCTCTCTCTCTCTCTCTCTCTCTCTGCCCCCACTTCAAACATCTTAGTTAGCGGTAAATCTTTTATTCCTGATTTGAGTTTAACTCTGCAGGTTGTTTTTATAGTTTAAGTAATTATACATTTTGCTATTCTTGGTCTTTTGAATGGTGCTATTTTTTTTAATGCTTAAATTTGAGCTTATCTTTAGCGTTCTGCTTGACAGTTGGAGTGTTTATTTAAGTGTGGTGTTAATAGTGCATTTGTGATGGTGGTTTGTGGTGGTGATGTGTACGCCTGTGCCTCTGTGTGTGTGTGTGTGTGTGCGAGCTCGTGTGTATGTGTGTGTGTGGTGTGTGCGTGCGTGCGTGCGTGCGTGCGTGCGTGCGTGCGTGTGCGTGTGTGTGTGTGTGTGTGTGTGTGTGTGTGTGTCTGCGTGCGTGCGTGCTTGCGTGCGTGGTGCGTGCGTGCATGCGCGCACGCGCGCGCGCGCGCGTGTGAGTGTGTGTGATTCTGTTTTAGCAGGGTGTGTGCGTGTGATTTTGTATTGGTGTGGTGTGTGTGTCTATGGGTGGTGGGGGGCTGGGGGAGGGGTGGTAGGATGTGTGCGTGCATGTGTTGATTTATATATATATATATATATTATATAATATATATATGTACAGACTGATACAAGATGGATAAATGAATTGACAAGGAACGCCATGCACAGTGGAAAGAGTGGACTATTTTTAATGATATACGTTTATAATTTGTTGTGATAAGTGAATTTTGATGATGGCACCACAAACAAATTTTCCTTGTATTCTATGAGGACAAATAAAATATCGTGTATCGTGATGAAGGGTAGAGCCATTCCCTGGAGTTGCCATTCCCTGATGTTGAAGTAAGACATTCAAAACACATAACACACTTTTTATGTATGATTCTGACCAGAGCCTGACCTCTATTAAAAAAAGCTTTCCTGATGTCAATATTTTGTGCATGACAAAAACTTCAACGGACTAGGAGAGCTGCTCCTCCCCCACCTCCCAATCCCGAGGTCTCCCTTGTCGTTGTCGCCTCCCCTTTCCCACCATCTCCTCTTTTTATGTATCATAAATGTACTCAAATCTTCCTACAAACGGTGCAGCATTACACATATTGTACATTTTGCACATTTTGTACATATTGTACATTTTAGTTCTTTCCACCGACTCTTGATCTTAACAGTGTGACCTCGGTTTAAAACATTTTGATACAGAATATCTAGTAAACATGGATTTTTTTTTGCTGTCGGCCTTTCCCCTCTGTGTGCGTTTTCGGACTCACACGGTCAAGCTGAAGCACGAGAATCAAGAGTTTTGAAACTGATTTGATCCTTTTTTCAAAATTTGCATTATGTATTATCAGTTCGTCTATATCCGCAATAACCCCTGTTTGAAAAGATACTCTATCCACGGAAGATGCCTTGAATCATTTGAGATCTTTTTTGTCAATAGATTATCTTTTCGTAAACTTGCAAATTTGTCATACCTGACAGATTTTAAATTCTTAACATGTTATTTTACATGCCTGGATCTGAACTTTAACACAACTTTAATGATTTGAAATGTTAATGCTTTGTTAAGAATCTTAACGATTTGACAAGTGTCCTGAATGACCTCTTTGTAATCACTGTTACTTTTGCATTGAATATGGATCTTAACTAGGAGTCAGCTAACAGTGATTTACATCTGACTGCAGCGCGGCACATTCTCAGTGAACTCAGCAGTTTCTTGAAGTTTCACCAGGCCATTTATTTCTTCCAAATGATTGGCCAGTTAGTCTGTCAAACCGCGAATAATTTCCAATGATTTTATGTCGTGTCATAAGTTAATGTTTCGAGTTGTTTAAGGGGTCGGTATTTTTCGGTTTACTCCTTTGTGTCTTTCTGGCTCCGTTCGCCAAGGACTGAACCAAGATATGCGATTTACTGTCGCCTGCCTTGCCTTGGGGGGGGGGGGGGGGGGGGGGGGGGGGGAGGGGAGTGTGAGTGTGTGTGTGTGTGAAATATATTCCTTTTTTTAAAAGCATGTTGACATTCTTTTCATGATGTTTTTTGAAGTGTCAGAAGAACTATGAGTTAGTCTGACAATAAATGTGGTTTCGGTCAGTCAATCAGAGAGAGAGAGAGAGAGAGAGAGAGAGAGAGAGAGAGAGAGAAGAAATGCTCGCATGTGCGTACGCGCGCATGCCTTGTATGTGTGTGTGTATGTGTGTTTGTGTGTGTGTGTGTATATGTGTGTTGTGTGTCGTGGCGTGCGTGCTGCGTGTGCGTGCGTGCGTGCGTGCGTGCGTGCGAGCGTGCGTGCGTGCGTGCATGTGTGTGTGGTGTGTGTGTGTGTGTGTGTGTGTGTGTGTGTGTGTGTGCATGCACGCGCGCGCACGGGAGCGGGTGCCCATTCATTTTAGAGAAGCGAGTATTCGGAAGTTAAGTTGGACGTAAAACCATGAAACACGCTGACATCGGTGCGAAAGAAGGCGACTCTCATGCAACAGTTTCCGAAGTCGCATGCGCGTTTCTTCCGGACGTGAACTAACTACCTGCGAGTTTGTGGTGTCACGTGATCATCCGGCTTCCGATCAGTGTGAGCGCGCTTCTCTCTTCAATTTTGAATTCTTCAGTATGGAAGGACAGCCGTCATTTTTGACTATTTTTAACCTGTATTGGTCTCTCTCTCTCTCTGCATGGCAGTCCGACGTCGTTGATGAGTGTGCTTCTTCTGCTGCCTGTTTCAATGTGTGGAAACCAGGTCGAAGTCGGTGAGTTCCAGTTGATGTTTTAATTTACTGAAAAGGACAGAGTCGTCTTTGATATTTTGTTTGTGTTCTACATGCAGCTATATATAGAAGTCCTTGTACACCCATCTTACGCTTCTTTCCTTCGAATAGTGAGGCCGGGTGATCGCAGACAAAGTTTGAGAAAGCATAGATATGTTAAGGGAACATTTCGTTCAGTCCTTTGAGATTTTAATCAGTTGACTTCAATATCCCAACGGAAAGAAGCACAAAACACACTTTCCAATACACCACAAGCCATGCCTTCCCGATGAAGTCAAACACCAATAACTTTGAGGCCGCTGCCTACCCCCCCCCCCCACCCCCCACCCCCTCCACAATGGGCTCTTAAATTAAGGTATTTTTTAAGGGTGGAGGGGTGAGGGGGGGGGGGCGTGGAGGGGAAACTGGATGTGTGTGGGAGGGGGTTAGCGTCCGGTGGGAGGGAAAGATCTAGAAACCCACCTCATTTGCGCCTCTGTGTGTGTATGGGATCTTTCTTGAAGGGAAAGAGGGCAGGGGGATGGGGAAGGGGGGGGGGGGGGACGGGCTGTTCATGTTGATCCATTATCAGTTTGGAAATTTACATTGATTTTGAACTAATCAGGACCACATCAGCCCCTTCGTCAACTAGGTTGAAGTTGTTCACCAAAAGGAAAGTTTTCGCTCTCTTGAATCTTCTCTCTCTCTAGCTACGGTAGCAGGATTTGAAGAGTACTTTCCACCTCTTCCCCCCCCCCCCAACCATCCTCTCACCCCTACTTCATTCTGCCTTCGCGTTTAAGTGCAATTGTTGAATTATTAGTGGTTCATTTGAATTTATTAAGAATAGTAATTTTTTCACTGTTTGTTTCTTTCTGTCATAACAGAAAGAACCGATTTGCTTTATCAGTTAAGCTTTTCTTGAATATGTATTAACTCCTCTTACAGGTAAAATGTGATTTGTATTATGGTTACAACGCAAAAAGTATGTTCATTCCTTACATTTCACGATTTGAATCTTCACGCATCCCAGTCGTCCCACTGACACCCTCCCCACCCCCACCCCCACCCTGAACTCCAACTCCTCATCCCACCTTCCCTCCCACCCGCTCTCCTGTGGGAAGGGCCTAGTACCCCCTGTCCTCACCTCCCCGGTTCCGACGCAATTGTTGTTGTGTTATGTTAATTGAATTATATTAATACTGGAATTCAGAATCCAGTGCCTCACTAAACATTTTCAAATGATGGTTAGTTTTGTGGTAACCAAGTTAGTTTACTCAATATGCTCATTTGGACCTATATTCTGGGAAGCCCAGGTTTGCAGGTTTCATTTGTTCGCGCTCATTGAGATACACTTCAAACCATGACTATGACAGTGCCAGTTATAGATAGTAACCATTGCTTTTATTTCAGTTTGACAAACAAGCTAAAACTGATGGCGTTCTGAACATGTCCTGGTCCGAATTCTTCTTTTATTTCATTTTGACAAACAAGCTAAAACTGATGGCGTTCTGAACTTGTCCTGGTCCGAATTCTCCTTTTATTTCATTTTGACAAACAAGCTAAACTGAACATGTCCTAGTCCGAATTCTCATGCTGATGGACAGAGGGAGTGGGAAGCTAGGTGAGGGGTTCAAAAGGTAATTCTTCCATTTTCAGCCCCACCCCAACCGCTGTCCGAGCCCCTCCTTCCCTCAGCCTTCCTTTACCCATCTCCCATCCCCTGTCTACATGCAGCCGAGTTTATGAACCCAATCTTCATGACCAGTAATAATTCAGCTCGAGTTGGTAGATCTCGCCCCCACTCTCCCCCTTTGCCTCCCTCAAATTTCCTTTTCCCTGCTAAGAATTTTCATTGATATGAGTATATCTATATCTGCACTTTCTCTTGTGTATTTTCATACTTTATCTAGACCCCAGATTTCTGATCCGTACAGAAGCATTGGCTGCACTCTGGCATCAAAAAAGTAGACTGGATGTCTCGATTGTATAGTCATGTAGAGGTAGCCCGATAACCACCTTGTTACCCTGTGCAGCCAGAGGATGAGACACACAATTTTGTGGGAAAAGTATAGTCCTAAATACTTGTGCGTATTGGAAGGAGACAAGGTCTGACCAGAGCATTGGGCTAATGCGTAGGTCAGACATCTGGTAAGTCGTAGCCACGAGACCCTCTTCTTCAATTCGTTCATCTTAGTTAATTCCTTTATCCATCAGCTTAAAATCATGCGTAGTGTGGTCTCAAAACTTAGCGGATGTGATGTAGCGTATATGGACTAGTCTGCACGCAGTGACGCCTCCTTGATGAAACTGAAAATGAAACCGGAAGGAGAGAGAGAGAGAGAGAGAGAGAGAGAGAGAGGGGGGGGGGGGCGGAGTGCGTTGTCGGATCGGAGTGGGGTTTGTGGAATGATCCAAGAAAGGCCAAAAAAGCAATCATCCAAGAAAGAGCAAAAAGCGCATCAACTGGCAGTTCTAAATCTACATTTTGCCTATGACCTAGAGAATGTCTATATGTCTGTTCTCGACCAGCCATCTTATTTCGCCCGCAAACCCCACTTTTCACATAATTAAATTTCTTTAACCAAAAAAACAGCTAAAAACCTACAAAATCAAAGAAATTTAGTTCTCGACCAGCCATCTTATTTCGCCCGCAAACCCCACTTTTCACATAATCAAATTTCCTCAACCAAAAAAAACAGCTAAAAACCTACAAAATCAAAAGAACTTAATCACGTGAAAAATGGGGTTTGCGGGCGAAATAATATTGCTGCTCTAGAACCACACATATAGACATTCTCTCTGATTAATCTTCTATCTCAAGCGCTACTAACAAATCAGAACAAACAACTGGTTTCCCGTCTTGGTTAGTTATTTTTACACACAATGAATTTATATCCCCACCAACTAATTCTTTAAACTGACTGTTTTCACCAAATGTGTTTAACTGATAATCGCAAAAACCCACCTTAGTTGGTGGGAGTGCTCTTAGAACTGTAGATGGCTGGCCATTAAACAAATTAGCATCTGTTTTTAATTCACTTAAATGAACATACAACCTTAGGTTAATTAGAAAATCGGATGGTCTACTACCTACATACTCATAAAGACCACTTTCTAAGTACATATGTGTTTTAATATGATACGTTTCACCACTATCATAAAAGCCCAAAATTCGAGCAAGGCTTCTAGGAAAAACGTACTCCCTTCTTTCTTTAAGTTTTGGAAAGTGCATAGTAATTATAAGATTTGCCTCATTAATTTTTAACTTAATGCCAAACTTGCTAAATACTTCTTTTAAAGAACAAAAGTTGTAGTAACCATCAGGTATTTTTAACCGCTTTAATACATTACCTTGTTCGTCCTTAATATCTATCCAGTTATTCTTAGTTTTTTCAGATATATTAATCCACTTTATTTTAAAACCAATTTCTCTAAGAGCAACCCTATTATTACCGCGCCTATTGTCAATTGGATACTTTAAGAACACACGTGTGTTTTGTTTAGGTATATAAATGTCATCCTTTTTAAATCCTTTTTAAAAATCTATTTAAAATGGAGCCTTTTAAATATAATGAAAGTGCCACTTACGATGTGGGAGGGGTTTATGAGCCCAAATCTTTGGACTTCAGTAACCTAACCATCGCTGTAGATGAATCATATGGCTTCCAAGCCAGACTTGTAAACCCACTAACTAGATATTTAAATCCCCCAATAAGGTGTGATAGTGTGCCATCAGCATGGTCAACTCACCCCATGGCTTTTTACCAGAATCAGTTAAATGTTGCAGTTTACTGCTCAACCACCGGCTGCGGTGTTTCATATGCAAACCATTTATACCACCCTAATCTCTTAGTAAGGTCAGTATATAACTTTCATGTTTATTACCAGTATAGACGCATACTAACTGAACTACAAGTACGCCTCCCCAACGACAACGCGTTTAATCCATTCAACAGCCCAATGGACAATAATGCATATGAAAGAATCTGCAACGAATTTAACATTAAACCTTCAACTGACTTTAGACAAAGTTAGACCGCAATCACGGGTTAGGCACATTGTATTTGTGGGGCACAAATAGAGAATATAATTTTGACTACTGGCCCGGCCACACCTCTTTTCAACCAAACAAACAAGTTAGATTGGGATCAATAGAACAAAAACACCCCAATGCTTGGGCAACATTTATCTTAGATAGAAGTAAAGGTCTAACAATGCCAGGAGTGCAAAGACTTACTGACTCCATACGGACGTACGTTTGGTGTCTATTAGGAGCACAAGCACAGACCAAGTCTGGCATAGTGGATCAATCTACGGGCTTTGACGCCAGAAAACAATTTCTAGCCAATTTAGAAGATGCTATTAACTCTGCTGTTGATTTGCCTTCCAGCATACAAAGGTACCAAAACGTTCTTTCACATGCTAGGTCAAAGGTTGACTTTGTTGTGGGCCATGGATTATACATGCTGCCTTCTGACCTTAGACTACAGATTGGCATGATACAGAATTATAATAATGAAATCCTCATAGCCGGAGACGACCAAAACTTAGGACACAATCAAGGCTTAAACACAAGGCCCGCGCCAGCCATTTTGAAAAAAGCATCTAGCCCTGAACAACCAGAACCTGCAGAAAGCGACCCCCCACCAGTTATAAGCAGCCCACAGCCAGAAAGTAGTCCACCGCCTGTTGATGTACCTCACCCCGACAGACACACTAGCGAAAAGACAGCCCTTGTTGTGTTTTTAACTTTTACTGGACTGGCTATACTTTATTTCACTAAAAATTAAACCGGCAGCCAGCACTCCTAACGTCCACAGATGGTCGGCCATATAACCAACCACTTTGCCTATAGTAGACAAAACCCAACTAACAACACTGCCTATTATGCCAGGCAGAGCATCAAGCGCTTTGGCAGCTAACTTCTTTAATAGGTTTGCTAGATGGGCAGTTGTTTTCTAATCCAATTTTTACCAGGCTGAGGCGTTGGAGGCGCTACTGGCCCCGCTGGCGCACTGCCGGTTAATGCATAAACCAGTGTAGAGATAGCAAAACCCAACGGCTGTTAATATACTAACTATTGTAATCCCCTGCTCTCTGAACAGAATCCTTATTCTTTCTGCTAGCGTAGTATTTTCATGAAGGATTCTGTTTATAGTTTCTTTGATTCTGTTTGTTTGTGATGCTATTTGTTCTCTGTTAGTAGACAGCGCTTCTAACCTGGCTGCCCTTTCTAGCATTAAATCCTGTATTTTCTGCTGTATTCTGGCCTTTTCTTCTAACCCTAAATTGTTATCATCTGCATTAGCCAGTCTAGTTTTTTTCTTCTTCTATCTCTCTATCCAGTTCACCAAGTTTTGCCAAGTTGTTTGTTAGTTCACCCCTTATAGTCCGTAGAGCAGCATTAAGACCCCTGATTTCACGCATAGGCAATGGAGAATCGCCAATTGTTTTTAAAGCCGTTTCTTCATTAAAACTTGTTTCAACTTCTGTTATTGCTTCATCTGTTCTTTGACCTAACTCTTCAATAGAGAACATTTGTATTTCAGATCGTGTTGGCAACCTCCGCTCCACGTTCTGGTAAAACTCTAACGGCCTCAGGCTTTAGATTTGTAATGTTTAATCGTTCTGCATCAGCAGCAGGGAGTCTTTGTTTAATTGTACTTAGACTTAAAAACCTAGTTGGGTTTTGCATTGAAGTAACTCTTACACGGTCCCCTTTAGTTTTTATATACAAATGACCGCCGTCTTCTTCAAAATCGTTAGGATCAAGTACGTCCGGTAGCTTTCGCTCTATGCTTCTATATAATGATTCAGTTCGGTGTCGCAATAGTTCTTGACGGGCTTTAGGGAGTGAAGAACCTACTCCTACAAGTTCTTGACGAGTTCTAAGGAGTACAGAACCTGCTCCTACATCTTGAGGCTGTCTCGGGAGTAAAGAACCTGCTTCTTCAAGTTCATCTCGCAATGAACGGCCCAGTTCTGTTTCATCTTCTTCTTCAATAGGATCAATCGCGTCAAAATCTTCATCAGCCATATTTATATATTTATTATTTTTTGTTTTATAAAAATGAACTCGTACGGCTGCGACCTTGATCCATACAGAAAAGCGAAGGAGCCCCATGGCATAAAAGGCATAAGACAGACTGTGTGTGTTGTAAATAATCCATCAACAATTGAGCCCAATGAAATATTAACAGTAAGATTTAGTGACCTTGGGCCTGACGATGTTATAATGCCAGGCACTGCCAAGCTATCATTCAAAATAAATATTGAGTCGGCGGATCCTAATGCTACTGTCGTTGCTAACCTGGGCAGGGCCATCATTAAAAATATAGTAATTAAACTGGAAGATAGAGAAGTCTTCTCACTGAGTAGCGCAGACATTTTTAATCTCTATTCTGATCTGTGACTGCCTAGAACAGAAAGAAAAGACAAAATCTTTCAGGGGATCCAGAGCCCAAACGGTCTTAAGCACAGGCTTAATGCTGCGGATGCAAAGGAAGACGAGGGGGACCAGGCAATAGCGCGAGCATTTAAGAACAGATTTTGCATCCCTCTAGATTTTGAACTGTTAAAAACCCACCAGCCATATTACCAAGGCGCACTAAGAGACAGACTTACTTATGAACTGACATTCAATGACAGCGGGTCTGTTATTCTATCAGATGACCCCTTAGCCAAATACACAGTTAGTAACATCTCTCTTAATTTTGACGTTGTTACTAACCCTGAACTGGCTTAGAACAATCTTAAACCAGTATAAAAGTAAGACGGTTGTTTACTTTGAAAGAGTTTTACACCACAGTTTGGCGATTAAAAACAAGCAAGACGCTGTCTGGGAAATAGCTATAAGCTATTCTTTGAGGTCCCTAAAGGGAGTTCTCTTGCTATTTACTAAACCCCAGCTCCTTTTAAGAGAGAATCTGAGGTGTTTTACAACCCAAAAATTGAGCAGTTGTCTTGCACAGTAGATGGCAAGCCTTTTCAGTTGTATTCGGCCGGACTTTTACCTGACCAACACTTTGATGAAATAAGAAAGTTACTCGCCGGAGGCAGACAGACAAGCCCCACAGCCGATCATGTGTGTAAAAAACTTCACCTTCACGATGTAAGACTCGAAGATTATCTAACAGATAAATATGGACTATGGCTGGATTTTAGGTCCACGTATGACAACAGACTGCACGGGAGTGGAAGAAGAGTAGGGTCAGATGGCATAAGCATACAGATTAATAAGGAAAAGGAGGAGAATGGTCAGATACAAATGCACGCTTTTGTGGTTTGTGACGCTCAGTTAAACATTGAAGAAAATAGACTGAAAGAAATAGCCTATTAAAACAGATGGATTGTTTGAACTTTTTGCCCAAAGACCCGCACTGCTCGCTTATTTGTGGGATTACTGGGTGTGGGAAAACTGTCTTCGTACTTGATTTGTTACAAACAGTCTACAGGTTTCATTACGAGTACATTGTTATATTCTGCACAACCATTAAGCACAACAAGTCTTATAAGAAAGGCAGTTTGTTTGGACAGACGATAATATATTTTTAGTTGATCCTACTGACAAGCTAAGCGACTGTTTAGAACATTACTATAGGCTATTTGAGGGAACTGAAACGCTGTTTATTATTGATGACTGTTCAGCTGAACAAGACATTGTTAAAAAAAAGAAGGACTCTGTCTAAGCTAGCCTTTAGCGGAAGACACGCATTAGTTTCTGTTTGGCTCTTAACTCAAAAATACAATGCCGTCTTAAAAGACTTTAGATCGCAGTTAAAATCGGTTGTATTATTCTATACTAAGGACAGGGATAGTTTTGAAGAGTGTTTAAGTGAAAACTATATAATCAGGACAGGGATGAACTAAAAAAAATAAAAGAGCAGTTAGAAAAATCTAAGCACGCTAAACTATGCTTGCGGACTGACCCACCAGTTCAATACGTTTGCTTATAATAAATTGTTTATAATAAATTGTTTATAATAAATTGTTTATATTAAATTGTTTATAATAAATTGTTTACATTAAAAAGAATGTCTCGAGGGCCAGAATCAAAATCAGAGTTAGCTCCTAAATGCGTTACAGTAGAGCTAAAAGACCTAGCAGACACAGCCGAGTTTGATCTGATAGGAGTGCCAGGAAATGTTTATGGTTTTGAGTACACCGACGATGGCGTTTACAAACGAACAGAAATTGAAGACAAAAAACTGCAGCAATATCCCACCCTAGAAGAGATAAGAAATCTAAGGGCAAACGATTTTGGCAAATACGAATACAAACTTCATAAACGAGAGAATGCCTGGGCGTTGCTTCCTGACATTAACTGGGATTTAAAGTTTGAACTACGAAGCCCCCATGTATACTTTGATAAGAAATACAATTTTAGAAAAGCTTTGAATGAAGGACACCTTCTTGTTAGCCTAGTCCCAGGAATACAACAGAAAAAGCAGATTGAAATAACTAGGCGGGGCTCTGAATATATGCTGCGGAGAAAGCAGCCCTTAGCTGAAGTGGGGGATGACACCGTTGGCTTAGAATTTAACCCAACGCTAGAATCACTGCCTAAAAAAATGACGATGTTTTTTCGCTTATTTATTACTCCAAGGGAGTCTGATCCTAGTTTGCCAGAGCACACGTTAATCAGGGGCGTACAAATAAAGTCTGAAAAATTGGACGAACCTCTTAGGCTTGTTATTGCTATTACTAAAAACGGGGATGAAATAAACACTTTTGTATCTTCTGACAAAGTCACTGTGATAGTTGACAAAACCAAACTAACAGTGCTTGGTTTTATTTTCATTAAGTTTGTTGATTTTATTGCGTTTTACTCTGTTGATGAAGTGCTGCCAGAAGGGTTAATAAGAAGATATGTACAAGATTAAAAAAAAAATTTTGTTTAAAATGGAAGACGGTCAACAGTTTAGATTAAAGCACATGACTGAGCTTGAAGAAGAAATAGAAAGTGACTTAAATAAGTAAG
>JAMYXO010002576.1:0-23173 GCA_033310375.1 Conus canariensis | reverse complement strand
ACCAGATTTGGGATAGAAGGGGCCTGGTCTGGGGTGTCTACGGGTCTGCCCCTCAAAACACAAAATTTAGGTTTCTTTAAACCTTTTCCAATGCACATACACACCCCCCACTAAACCCAAAAAATGACAGCCGGGCAACAGAACAAAAAAACCCTTTTTTTTTTTTAAAGTTTGCCCGACCACAACAAACATATATGATAAATAAAGGGCAGCATTTAGTCGGGCCCCCCCCCCCAAATTAAGGGGGGTTCACACAAAAATATCTAAATTTTAAAGGGTTTTATCTACAACCCTTTCTGGTTCCCACGACGCCCGGTAACGATGACACACGAAACGATAAGAGGACAAAAACCCCGAAAATGGCCCCCAACACGAAAACTTTGAAACTTAAGACACGACTACACGTCAAGTCCGAAAACAGACTTAAAAAACTTCACAACGGGGCAAAAAAATCACTCCCAACCCCACGTCGCCCTTCTGCCGAGGGAAAAAGGCGACATCCTCACCGGACGGGGTTCCCACCACAAACAACAAACCCCTTGCACCGGCCCCCCCCCTGGGCCAACAGGCGCTGTTCAAAACTCGGGGGGGCGGGGTTCTGGTTGGAAACCCGGGGCCCCTTTTTTTCCCCCCCAAAACGGGCTCATATACCCCGGTCCCGGGGCGCAGGGCACAGGCATTGTCGGCACTCGGGCCAGCCTCTCCACCGACAAAAGGGCAGAGAAAAAGGGGGCTCAGTAAATGGCACCCAATCCCCTTTTAACGGGGGTACACTTCCCCGGGGGAAACAAATTTAAACTACCTTTTTTTATCATGGCTACTTTTTAAATTCAATCAAAACTACATTCTTTAATTAAATTATTCACATCACACCCCCACTAAACTTGGACAAACACAGCTATTCTTTCTTCAACACTACAACTTTTTTTTTTTCCCCCGGGAATCATAACAATACAAAAACCCTTTTTCCCGGAATCATAACACAAACAACTTTCCCCTTTTTTCCGGAACATAGCACTACACGGGAAAGGATTTCAGAAAACCTTTCAGAACAATTTTTCCCAAAATTTGGGGGAAAGGGTTTTTCCCAAACCTAGACCCTCTTCAAAAAACCCCCAAAATTAGAATCTTTTACACACAATTAATGATTACTTTCCTTTAAACTATAAATTTTTTTCCCATGCCCACAAAGTTCTTTTCCCCTTTTTCTGTTACCGACTAAATGTTCTTTTCCCTTTTCGTTTAAACCCCAAATTTTAAAAAAAGGTTTTTTTTTTCCCAAAACAAACATCTATTTCAATATTTAAGGGAGAAGTTTTCCCAAAACACCTTTTTTTACCAACCCCAAAAATTATTTCAATAACCATATAAATAGGGGGTAAAACCAATCCCCAAAACAAAATCAAAACAGTTTTTATATATCTATTCGCAAAATTGGGGGGCTTATTATCCATCACAAAACCCCCCCCCCTTTTCTAAAAAACCCAAAAATTAATAAACTTTTTTTTTTTCTTTCATAAGCATAACTAGTAAAGTCACAGAAAAAACTTTTTTTTTTTCTAAGACCACTTCCTTTAAACCCCACTCATTCACTTTTCCCGGGGGTTTTCCCCGAAAAAATTTTTCCGTTTTGCAACCCTATCAAGTCATAGGAAACGAAAAAGGGGGGGGTTTTTTTTTTTTTTTTCCAAACAAAACCCCCAAAAATCCCCAGAATTTAAAAAGTCGCTCCTAAAGGGGAAAAAAAACCGTTTGGGTTTGCAAAAAAAAACCCACTGCATAAAAACCTCCCTCCCCCCCCAAAAGCCGGTATTCCCTCTTGGGCCCTTCTGGGTATTTTGCGTTTCTAATCACTGCAGAGACGGGGCCAAAAGGGTTTCACCTTCCCCGACTTTAACAGGGGGTTTGGGGTTGAGCAGGGGGCGGGGTAATTTGAAGAAAATGGGGTTTTTTTTGGCAAAGAGACCCCCTAAAAAACCCCCTTCAAAAAAAGTGGGGTTTCGGTATTTAAAAATTAGGGGGGGGGAAAAATTTTTTAAAAAGGGATGTCCCCTGCCCCCTTTTTTTTTTTCCCCAAAATTTTGGGAAGAGCCAGGGTTTTCCCGAACCCATAAACCCTCGGACAGCTCTTTTTCCACTTAATGACCGGGCTTTTTAAAAACCACTGGGGCCACAGGACACCATATTTTAAAAATTTAAAAAGCCTTATGAATTTCCTTTTTTGTTCCCCTTACCAACCACTTGAACACCTCTCTCCCGGTTTCCCTTTTCCATTCCTTTCGGGGCCTTTTTTTTTCCTTCCCCAACTGAACTTTTTCCATGGGGCCCTGAAATCAGACTTTCCCTTTAAAACCCCCCCACTCCAATTTTTTAAAGTGGTTAGGGATTTGACCTGATAGCCTTCTCTCCTCAGCTGTTTGCCAATTAAAAAGAAAATTTTTTTCCAGTTTTGTAGATTTGACCCCTCCTTTCTTTCTCATAGGGCACCGGGGGACTCGATCAAACACTGTTTGGGGTTGATTTAGAGTGGACTACTTTTCCCCGGGTCTCAGCCCCTTGCGGGATGATCTCTGGGTGACCTTCCTTTCTGGGAGGCCTCAGGGGCCACTCCCATCATCGGCCCCCCAAACAACTCTCCGCATGTTTCGAGTGCACGTTTTTTTCTTGGCCATGTTTTGGCTGCCCCCTGCCTGAAAATTTTTCGGGGTGCTTTTTAAGCTGATTTTTTTTTTGTGATGTTGGAAACCTACCCAGACTACTTTACAATTTCTTTGAGCATTTGGTTGTGCTCCATTTCCCTTTCCCTTTGACCGGGCTATTTTTAAAAGAGTTTTGGGAAACATGTTTCCACTTTTATTTTTTCAGGGAAAAGGGGGGGGCATCCCAGGATCGCCCTGTTTTTCCCCCATTTTTAAAACCAAAGGTTTGCATTTGAGGGCAGAAGGCAAAATCAGATCTGAAATGAAGTGTCCTAAGGGGGGCCTTTTGTGCCAAAGTCTTTCCCCAAGGAACTTCTTTGGATCATTCTCCCACTTTCCCATTCCCCCTTGCGGGCTCGCGGGTTTCTTTTTTGGAGTCTTTTTGGCCCTTCTTTTTTTCCCTTCTCCGGAACCCATCCCCTTTTTTTGGTTTTCCCTTTTTGGGCCTTTTGACCACCTTTCAGTTTGGTCACCCCCATCCCTCTTTGGTCTTTTGTGTGTCCTGTTTTTTCTCTATTTTTTGAGATTTTCCTTTTTGAATCCATCCCTCTTGAACTTTTCCTTTTTCTCCCTGCTTAAAGGGGGGCTTAATTGCTTCTACCCCCCCTTTGGCCCCCTGAGTCCCCGCATTTTTTGGAAGTCTGATCCCCCGCTTTTATTCCCCCCCCGGAGGTTTTTTCAGGGGTTTTTTTCCAACTTTTTCCTTTTCGCCCATTTAACCTTTTCAGCAGACGGGTTTGGGACACCAACCTTTCCTTTGAACTTGTTTTTTGGCTTCCATTGCCTCCACTACCCCGGGTGCGGGATGCCCGAAAAACATAAAAAAAGGCCAAAAAATTTGGGTACAGCATAATTTGCAGACCCCAAACCTTTTTTGCCGGGGAGCCCACACGGGTAAAGGGTCTCCAACCCTTTCCCCCCCATCTGCTTTTTTTCTTTTGCCTTTTTTGTGTTTTTCGGGGGAACACAAAACCCCCAAAAAGGCCTTAATGTTCTTCTGGGACTTTTTTGAATGGCCGGGTTGGCAACACTGAAACCAAAATCCGGCCATTTTTTCCTTTCCCATGGGGAGACTCCGTGATTTTTTTGGGTTTTGAACTTCATTCTGGATGAGGCAACTATGTCGCCACCTCTCCCAACACATGACGTCCCTCGTTTTTCTCTGGATAAATCACTGTATTTCCCATCCAGGGAAGGCCTTGAAGGGGGGCATCTTGTATCCAACCCCAAAGGTCGGGTTTTCCGGGGGTTTTTTTTTTTCTGCTTTCAAGATATTCCATTCCCACACGAACAGTATTGGGGAAATTGCACGGGCCCATTGCAAAAACCCAACTTCCAATTGACCCCAGTCTGTTGTGTACTCCTTGGTAGAAACCGCATTGAAACCATTGAAGACTTCTTGAGCAGGGTTCGCGGATGTTTTTTTGGGCCCCATGGTACATCTCAAGAGCCAACTGAAATCATCCATGGGAAACAAAACCCCTATGCTTTTGCCAAATCAAGCCACACAAAAGCCCGGGCTCTTTTTTCTGTTTTTCCGTTTTTTGGATTGCGCCCCCAGATCATTTGGGGGTGTTCAAACAAAAACCCAGCCACCCCTGGGATGCCACCTTTTCTGGACTGACAAAATCCAAGTACTTTTTTTCCATCAGGTATTTTGGTCACCCTTTTGCCCCAATTGACAAGAAAAATTTTTCCCTTCGACGTTCATTAGTGATTTTGGGCCCTTTAATTTGGCAAAATTCACTTGATTTTTGCTCTTTGGGGATTTTAACAAACCATCTGCCGCCCATCCCCGGGCCCCGCTGATCTTCGGGTTTTCCCCAAAGCCGATCGCGGGCAGCCTGTGGGGGCCCCTCCACCCCTTTGGGGACATTTCTTGTAAAGCCGGGGTAAGGTTTTCCCCTTTTTGGCCCGGGTGAAAAATTTTGGCTCTGGCTTTGTCGACCACCTTCTTGTTTTCCCGCCAACGTTGGAGGCTTCCCCATTAAAACGTTTTTCAGGTTGGGGGCCCAAACACCAAACCTTGAATGCGAGTGGTTTTTTGGCTCTGGGGTCAGAGTTAGGGTTTTCCTCAAAATGCTGCCAAGAACTCCTTTGTCCACACTTAGGGTCCCGATTTTGGCTGCTCAAACAGTTTTTCTGGCAAACGGGAAGGGGTCTCTGAAAAAAGCGCTCTTGTGCCCTTCTTCTTTTTTGCTCTTCCTTCCTCGCAATTCCGCTTTGCTGGGGGGCTTTTTTTTTTTTCTTTTCCAGGTCTTTCCACATTTTTCCAAGCCTTGTTTTTCAGCTGGCAGTGGGGTTTTCTTTTGGCATTTTTGAGGTTTTTTTTTTTGGGAAACCCCTGACCCTTGTCCATCTTTTCTTGGCGTCGGGATTTCTTTGGGGGGTTTTTTTCTTTTTTGGGTATTTTTGCCCCAAAAGGGCCCGTCCCCTTACATGTGGCAAACACAATGCCCCCATATGTGGCTATTTTTGTGTTCCAGGGTTTTTTTTCCCCTATCAGTGCATCGAGTTTTTGGGACGTTTTTTTGCATCCTTTTTCCCCCCCCCTTTTTTGGGCCCTGGGGGGGTTTGGGGGGCCCAATTGGGGTTCCCCCCTTTTCCCAACCCAAAAAAGGGGGGGTTTTTCCCGGGGTTTTTTGGCCTTTGGCCCTTTTTCCCCCCTTTTTTTCGGGGGCCCTTTTTTCCCAAAACCCCCCCCGGGGGTTTGGGGGGGGGTTTCACGGGGGGAAACCTTTTTTTTTTTTTTTTTGGGAAAAAGGGGGGGGGAAGGGTGGAATTTTTTTTTGGGGGGGGGGGGGGGGGGTTTTTTTTTTATTTTTAAAGGGTTTTTTAAGGGGAAAGGGGGGGGGGAAAAAAAAAATTTTTTTTTTTTTTTGGGGGGGGAAATTGGGGGGGGGAAAAAAAAAAAAAAAAAAGGGGGGGGGAAAAAAAAAAAAAAAAAGGGGGGGGGGGAAAAAAAAAAAAGGGGGGGGGGGGGTTTTTTTTTTTTTTTTTTTATTGGGGTTTTTTTTTTTGGGGGGGGGGGGGGGAAGGGGGGGGAAGGGGGGTTTTTAATTTTTAAAGGGGGGTTTTTTTTTGGGGGGGGTTTTTTTTGGGGAATTTTAAAAAGGGGGGGGGAAAAATTTTTAAATTAAAAAAGGGGGGTTTGGGGGGTTTTTTTTGGGGGGGGGGGGGGAAATTTTTGTTTTTTGGGGGGGGAAAAATTTTTAGGTAAAAATTTTTTTGGGGGAATTTTTAAGGAAAAAAATTTTTAAAAAAAAAAAATTTTTTTTTGGGGGTAAAGGGGGGTTAAAAAAGGGAAAAAAAATTTTGGGGGGAAAAAAAAAAAAAAAAAGGGGGAAAAAAAACCCCCCAAAAAAAAGAAAATAAAAAAAATTTTGAAATTTTAAAAAAAAAAAAAAAATAAACTTGGGAAAAAAAATTGAAAAAAAAAAAAAATTAAAAAAAAAATTTGGAAAAAGAACCAAAACAAAAAAAAAAAAGGGGAAAAGGAAAAGGTTTAAAAAAAAAGGAAAACCCCCCCAAAAAAAAAAAAATTTTTCCCAAAAAAAAAAAGGGGGGCCCCCCGGAAAAAAAATTTTTTAAAATTTCCAAAGGGGAAAATTTTCCCCCCCAGGCCCCAAAAAAAATTGAAAATGGGGGGGCCTATTTCCCCCAATTAAAACCCCCCCCCCCCTTTTTCCAAAACCCTTAAATTTTTTTCCCCCCCCCCCCCCAAAAAAAACCCAAAAAAAACCCCAAAAAAATTAAAAAAAAAAACCCCCTTTTTAAAAAAAACCCCCCTGGGGGTTTTTTTTTTTTGGGGGTTTTTGGGGCCCCCCCCCCGGGGGGGGGGTTTTAAACCCTTTTTTTTTCCCCTTAAAGGGGTTTGTTTCCCAAATTTTTTAAATTTTAACCCCTTTCCCCAAAAAAAAAGGAAATAATTTTGGGGTTTTTCCAAACCCCCAAAAAAAAAAACCCCCCTTTTTTCCCCCAAAAAAAAAAAAAAACCCCCCCCCCCCGGGGGGGGCCCCCAAAAAAACCCGAATTTTTGGGGTTTTTTTCCCCCCAAGGGGCCCCTTTTTTGGGGGGGCCCCCCAAAAAGGTGGGCCCCTTTTTTGGGGGGGAAAGGGCCCCCCTTTTAAATTTTTTCCCAAAATTTTTTTTGGGGGGGGGCCCCCCCCCAAAAATTAAAACCCCCTTTTTTTGGGGGTTTTTTTTAAAAAAAAAACCCCCCGGGGGGGGGGGGGGGGGTTTCCCCCGTTGGTTTTGGGGGCCAAAAAAAACGCTTTGGGGGGGGGGGAAAAGGGAAAAAAAAAATTTTAAAAGGGGGGGTTTTTTAAAAAAAAAAAATTTTTTAAAAAAACCCCAGGGCCCAAAAAAAAAAAAAAAAATTTTTTTGGTTTGGGCCCAAAAAAGGAAAAAAAATTTTTTTCAAAAAAAATTTTTAAAAAAAATTAAAAAAAAAGGGGTTTTGGGGGGGGTTTTTTAAAAGGGGGGCCAAAAAAATTTTTTTCCCCCTTTTTTTTAAAAAAAATTTTTTTTCCCCCATCCCCCTTTTTTTCCAAAGGGGGGGGGAAAAAAAAAATTTTTCCAAAAAAGGCCCCGAAAAAAAACCCCTTTTTTTTCCCCCAAAAACCCAAATTTCCCAAAAAGGGGGCCCCCCGGGGGAAAATTCCCCCAAACCCCCAAATTTTTAAAAAAAAAAAGGAAACCCTTTCCAAAATTTTTAAAAACCCCAAAACCCGGGGGCCCAAAAAAACCCCCCCCCAAAAACCCCCCCCGGGGGGGTTTTAAAAAAAAGGGGGCCCCCCCCCCTTTTTTTTTTTTTGGGGGCCCCCCGGTTGGGGGCCCCCCCCCCAAGGGGAAAAAAAAAATCCGGGGGAAAAAAAAAAACCCAAAAAGGCCCTTTTTTTTGGGGGAAAAAAAAAAAAAAAGGGGGCCCAAAAAAAATTTTCCGTTTTTAAAAAAAATTAAATTTTTTTCCCCCTCAAAGGGCCCCAAAAAAAAACCCCAAAAAAAAAATAGGGGGGGGCCCCCAAAAAAAGGGAAAAGGGGTTTTTTAAAAAAGGGGCCCCCCTTTTTTAAAAAACCCCAAAATTTTTAAATAAAAAAAGGGGGGGAAAAAAAAAAAAAAAATTCCCCCAAAAAAAAAAAGGGGAAAACCCCAAAAATTTTTTTTAAAAAAAAAAAAAAAAAAATTTTTTAAAAAACCCCTTTTTTTTTTTTAAAAAAAAAAAGGGGGGGTTTTTTTTTAATTGCACATCAAGACGGTGCACTCAAAACATTTTTTGACACGTCACCGGGGGAAAAACCATCAAAATTCCATTTGAAAGTTTTAAACCCGAAAACAGTGAAAAAAGGGGCTCACTGACTTGCCGAAAACTGCTTGAAACACCAACCAAAAAGCCCTTTAAAACAGGGGCGAAAAGGGCGTTTTACTCACCCATGACTCTGCCCCCAGTACTGATAAAACTGTAAACACCCAAAGGGGGGGCCCGGGGGCAACATTTTCACTTCCCGGGGGATCCCTCATCACGGGGGATCCAAAAAAAAAACCCCCTGTCGGGGAAAAAAGGCAACCGGGCACCCCCCTTTTAAATTTTTTAAAAAAACAAAAAACTCCCCCCCCCCAAAAGGGGGATTATCATCTGCATCACTGCATCTTCTGTCTACCTCTGCGGGGGGAAAAAGGACCTTTCACCCAGGGGGAAAGAAGAATCAAAGCATGGAAAGGAAAAAAACAAAAAGATACAAAACTTTAAAACCCCCCCTTTTTCACATCACCCCCCAACTTTTTTCCCCAAGGGGGGTCAAACAGCGGGGGCCCCCAAAAAATTAGGGAAAAATTTTTGGAACAAAATTTTTTCCCACGGTGTTGTTTTTAAAAAGGGGATCGGGGGGACCTTTTGCAAAAAATAATCCTCCAAAACTGTTTGAACTGGGCCTTCGGAGACAAAAAAAAAGGGGGACTAAAAATTTTGGTTCAAAGGGACGGGAAAAGTTTTTTGGGGGGGCCCCGGGGGCCCCTAGCCCCGGCGGGGGAAAATTTAAAGGATAGAAAAAAAGAAGAAAATATGCTTTAATGCAATGTAACCAAACTTTTTTTTAAAAAAAAGGGGAAAAAATTTTTTCCCGGGTCAATTTTTTTTTTTTAAAGGGGGGAAAAAAAAAAAAAAAAGGGTTTTAAACCATAAATGACCCATTTTTTTTTATTGTGTCACTCATTTTTTAAACCCCCAATGGTTTACCAAACCGTCGTTCCCTTTTACACATTTTTTAAAAACCCCAAAAAAATTTTCTTTTTTATCACGTCCAAAAAATTTTTGTTTCAGCAATCATGAAGAAACTACTTTAAATTTTTGGGGCTTTTTCACTAAAACAACGTAAAAAATTTTTGGGGAGGGGGGGGGGTGTTCCTCGGGGGAAAGGGGTTTTTTTCGAATGTTTTTCTTTTTTGGAGTGGGGGAAAATTTTTTCACCTCCACCCCTCTTTTACTTCTTTTTTTACCCTTTTAAATTTTTTCCAATTACTTTTTTTTGGGGAAAGACTTTAAAAAAATTTTTTCCGGGGGCCGTTAAAACCTACTCAGGGTGGGCGGCAGGTATTTTTCCTTTTGGGTTTTAAATTTTTAAAAGGGGCCGGTGGGCCCCAAAAAGGGAAAAAATTTTTAAAAAATTTCCAAAAAATTTAAAAATACTGAATGAACAACAAAAACTACACAATTAAAGCATTTTTGCACATCAACTTTGCTTTTTTTTAAAAAAGGGGGAAAATTTTAAACTCAAATTCAAAACCATTTAGATTGGTTTTTCCGTTCCCTCCATTTAAATTTTTAAAAAAAAAATTTTAAAAATTTTAATTTAATTACCCTTTTAGGGAAAAATCAGAACTCATCAAAAAAGGGGAAATTATCTCTCCCCTTTTCTAAAAACTGATCCACTTCTATAACCTCTGATCAATTGCGGGTTTTTGGGGTTTTTTTCCCCCCACTACCAGGCCCCCCCGGGGGAAAAGGGGGGAACCCGGGGGTTTTTCTACAAAAAAAAAAAAACCTGGTCTGTATTTAAAAACTGGGAGTCTTGCTTTTTGATTTCTAAAACTTCCCGGGGGCTTTCCGTAAATTTTAGATAAAAATTCAATAAAATACACAAAACCTTAAAATATCTGCCATAATTATCTTTTTCTTTTCCCCTTCAAATTTTTTTTAAAACAAAGGGAGAAACGTAATACAATGCAAAATTTTTTAGTCCAAAAAAATTTCTCTTGTTTGTCCAAAAATATTAATTAAGGAGGGGGAAACCCTTAGCCCAAACAGGGGGAAAATTTTTAAAAGTTAAAACACCACAAATTTTTCCGACAACCCACAGAATTCATAAATAACCCCTTTAAAAAATTTCACCAGGAACAGGCAAAAAACTGTTTCTATGATCAAATTTGTCATTAAAATTTTCGATCTTTCCCGGGATGGTATTGAAACTGGCAAAAGTCAAAATTGTAAAAAAGCATGTTAATAAATTTTTTAATGTTTTTAATTTTTCTAAAAAAACAAAAGGGGGTTTTAAAACCATGCTGTCCCAAAAAAACTTCACAATAGAATACATTTCTTTCCTTTTTTTTGATGTCACCAAGTATTTCCCAAAGGGGGGAAAAGGGGTTTAAGCCCTTTTGGGAACAACAAACCAAAAAACCCCTCAACATTTAGAAACATAGTTTAAAAAATTAAAAAACGGGGGGGAAAAGGGGAACCCTTTTAAAACCGGTTCAAAAAGGGGGTTTAAACAACTTTCCCCCGTCTGTTTTTAACCCCCCCGTTGTCTTTGGGGTTTCCCTGTTGATCCATCAACACAGTGGTGGGGGGAGGACTGTTCACAATGATTTTTTTCCTTTTTTTAAAAAAATTTTGGGTTAAAAAATTTTTCCCCCTTTCATTTCCCCGGGTTTGGGTTGTTCATTTAAAAAAAAAGAAAAGAGGAGGAGGGGGGTTTTGGGTTTCCCCCCCCGCTTAAAAGGGGGGGTTTCAGTATAAAAAGTTTTCAAAAACCTTTCTTACCCTTTTTGGGGGTTTTTTTTAAAAAAAACACCTTGTAACGGGGCAAAAACCCCCCAAATTTACAAAGGATTGTTTAACAAATTCTGACAATCAGGGGTTTTTAAAACGGGGGAAAAAAAGTGTGGGTGATGAATATGGGGGGGGGTTTTTAAAAAAGGGTGGGGGGTTGGGGGTTCTCCCCGACCCTGGGGGGGAGAGGGGGAATTTTGGGGGCCCTTCGGGGCTTGGGGGAAAGGGGAAAAGGGGGGGGAAATAAATTGCAAAAGTACTTGAAATGAAAAAATTTTTTTTCCAGACATTTTTTCCCCAAAAAGGGGGTGTTTTCGCCCCCAAAAAAAGCGGGAAAATGGGGGGTTGGGGGTTGAAGGAAGGAAAGGGGGGGGAAAAAGCATTAATGTTTTTCTTTTTGGGGAACAAAGGAGAAAAGGAAAGGGGGGAAAAAGGGGGGAAACCAACCCGCTGTGGGGGGTGTGTTTTTTTTACAATTTGAAACAAAGGAGAGTTGGGGAAAATTTTTTGGGGTGGTTGAAAATTTTTGTCGACAGACCAGGGAAGAAAAAAGGGTTTTGGAGGTGTGAAATTTAAAAAATAATTAAAAATTTTTTCCCCGGTACCTTTAAAACCCAAAGGGAAAAGGGGCAATAAAATTAACCCCCTTTTACAATTTGCCCCGACAAAAAAAACCCCAAACCTGTAAAATCCCTTTGGGGAAAATCAGGGTTTTTTTTATAGTTTTTTTGAAAAGGGTTTGGGGGGAATTGTACGGAAAATTAAGGGGCAAGATTTTATAGTACTACTGTTTTGTTTTTTTCACACCTGTGAACGGGGTAAGACGAAAATCCGGTGATTTAAAAGAAATTTTTTCATACCAACCTTTTGGGGGGGCTTAAAGTTTTCTTTCCATATCCCCCCCGTTAAAATATCCCACTTATTGACGCAGGGGTTTTTCCAAAATTTTTCCAAAACACTTCCCGGGGGAATTTCTTTGGAAAAAAAGGGGGAAAAAAGGGGATCAAAGACCTTGTCCCCTGGAGGGGAAAGGGGGAAAAAATCCCCCCCCACAGCCTCCCCCCTTTTCCCCACAAACCCCCCCTTTTTCGGGGCTTTATTCAAATAAAATCAGCTAAAAAAAATTTTTAATTGAAAAAAAAAAGGCCCAAAAAAAGGGGCCCAAAAATAGAGGTTTTTTTTCACCCCAAAAAATTTAAAAATAGTTAAATCACATTTTGCCTTTAATTACCAAAAAAAAGATTTTTGAACAAAAACAAAATTTTTTTCCGTGAAAAATTTTTCAATATTTTTTTCATTTTTGGAAACCCCCCCATCACCAAACTATCTGTCCTCTTCTATTTATCTGCCCTGTCCATATAAAACAGAAAAAAGAAAGAGAAACACAAACAACACACTACACAACACACACACACACACACCAAAACACCCCCCAAAAAGAAAATGATTTTCCTTCCTCATGGGGGTTTTTCCTAGTAACTGCAAATAAACGCATTCATTATCTAAAAAAACCCCAAAAACCGAGCTGTTTTGAAAAATCACTTTTCCCCAGTTCCATTTGCAAAAAACAAATTTTGTAATGGGGATCCTCACTGCACACTGTAGTCTTTCGACGCCAAAAATTTTAAACCCCCCACTAAAAAAAAACACCACGGGGGAAAACAGTAAAAAGGGAAAAAATCTTTTTCCCCAGCCAACCCATACAAACTGTCATAGAAAAAAGCTCTCCTCTGGTTTTTATGTTTTTTAAAAAAAGGGAATTTGCTTCCACCCTTTGAAAAATTTTCTAAAAAAAAATTTTAATTTTCCCCGGGGGGGTTTAAAAAAACTTTTTCAGGAAGCGCCTATAAAAAACCCCCGGGCATGAGTGAGTACAACTTCACAGTTAAAAACCCCCAGTTTCCCATCTCCCTTTTTTAACAACCAAATGTTTCACCAACCTTTAGCTCTGGGGCCCGGGATTTTTTTTTTTCTGTTTTGGGGGGCACCTTTATGAACGTCCCCCTCAAAAATTTATCTCACTTTAAAAAAGTCTTTTGGGGGAAAAAAAAGGGGAAAAAACCTTTTAAATTTTTTAAAATTTTCAAAAAAAAATCACCCCCTCCCCTCCGTTTTTTTTTTTTTTTTTTTTTTTTTTTTTTTTTTTTTTTTTTTTTTTTTTTTTTTTTTTTTTTTTTTTTTTTTTTTTTGGTTTTTTTTTTTTTTTTTTTTGGGGTTTTTTTTTGGGGGTTTTGGGGTTTTGGGTTGTGTGTGTTTTTGTGTGGGGGTTTGTTTTACAACAAAAAATGTCCACAAAACCGGGTTTTTGGGGGTTTTGGGGAAGGGGGCAATTACACTTCTAAAGGGTGAACCATTAAACACTAATGATACTAACACAACTTTAAGTTGTTTTTTTACGAAATTGTTTGGTCAAGTATAAAAAAATAAATCGAAAAATACTTAAAAAGTGATAAATCACTGTTTTAAAAAAAAAAATATTGTTTCTGGGGCCGGGGGGAAAAGGGGGGGAAAAGGGGGGGTGGAGGACAAAACTACGGGGGCACATATTCATTTTTAAAGAGTATTACAAAAAAAAGACCGTTTTTCCCCCTATTTTTAAATTTTAAAACCCCCCTTTAAAACCCCCCTTCTTTTTTCCCCCAAAATTTAAAAAACCCCCCCCGGGAAAAAAATTTGTTTAATAGAAAACCCCCAACCCCAGTGAAAAAACCCCCCCCCCCCCCCCCCCCCCCAAAATGTTTTCCCCCCTTTCCCCTTCCCCTTTCCCCCGCAATGCCCCCCCAAACCCCCCCCCCCGTCACATTTATCCTCTTGTCCTCTTCCTTTTTTCTCCTCTCTCCTTCGTTTAATAAAAGTATTTTTTTTTTTGTTTTTTTGGGGGGGGTTTTTTTTTTTTTTGGGGGTTTTTAAAAGGGGGGGGGGGTTTTCTTAGGATGTCTTTTGGGAAAAAAGATTTTTTTTTGGGGGGAAAATTGGGTTTTTAACCTTTTTGTAAGGGGATCCATTTCTGAATTGGGGCCCGTTTTTTTTTTTTGGGGGGCCCGTTCAGGGGAAATTTTAAAATTTTCCCAAAATGTGCAATTGAAAAAAATTTTTCTTTTGTTTTCAAAATTAAAAAATTTTTTTCATAATTTTTTTAAAAAAAATTTTTTTTGGGGGCATAGATTCATTTTTTTTAAAAATTGTTGAAAGGTTTGCTCTTTTTATATTTTCCTTATTTTTGGTAGTCAAATTTTTTTTTCTTTGATCTCCCGTTTTTAAATTTTCTCAGCTCTTTTTTTTTTGTTTTTTTTAAAATTTTTTAAAAAGACTGTTTGGGGTTTTTCTTTTAAACTTTTTAAAAGGGTTTTTTGGGGGTCCCTCCCCTTTTGTTTCTTTTTATTTTCTGTTTTACCGTAGCTGGGGAAAACAAGGGTTTCTTTTTAAACATTTCCGGGGAAATGTTCTTTTTAGTGGGGTTCCAAGAGTCCTTTGGGGAAACCCTTCTTTTTTTTTCTTTTCATTTTGAGAAATTTTAAAAAACCAGGGTTTTTTTTTTGGGGGCCCCCCAATAACTTTTAAAAATTGGGGGTTTTTTTGAAAAAATTTTTTTGGGAACTTTTTTTTTTGGAATTTTTAAAAAAACATGTTTGAAATTTAAAACCCCCCTTTTCCCTTTAAAAAAAAAAAAAAAAGGGGCCCCAAAGGGGACTTTTTTAAAACTCCCACAAAAAAAGAACAGCCCCCCCTAGCAAAAAGGGGGTTTTCACAGCAACTTTAAAAAACCAAACTACGGTAAAAATAAAAAAAAAAAGAAAAAACTAGGGGGGATTACTAAAAAATTTTTTAAAAAAAAATTTTTTATTTTTCAAACCCCAAAACCAAATTTTTTTTTTTAAAAAAAAAAAAAACAAAAATAAAACAGAGCTGACAAATACAGGGGGAGAAAAAAAAGATAAAAAAATAAAAAAAACAACATACATGGAAAATCATAAAAAAGCAACACCAAAAAAACAATTTTTCAAAAAGAAAAAAATCTATCCCCCAAAACAGAAAAAGGTTAAAAAAAAAAAAAAACCACATTTAGAAACTCTGAACAAAAAGAGAAATTGAAACAATTTGCACCCAATAAATCTTTGGTTAAGCACATTCCACCAAAACGGCCCCCCAAATTTTTTTTTAAAACCCAAGGGGGGGGGGGCCGTGCACAAATAAGATCCGCCTGCACACACGGAGTAAATCAACCCCGCACGCCATAAAGACGTTGGCGTGCCCCAAAAGACCCCCCAAAAAATTTTCCCCCGCAAAAAAAATTTTTTGTAGATTTTACCACTTCATTTTAAAAAATTTTTTTTAACAATGTTGCTCCCCAAAAAGGGGGTTTTTCCCCTTTTAATTTTTTAAGAAATTTTTTTTATATTGTTCATATATATATATATATAATATATATATTTTTAAAACCAAAATAAAAGTGCCCTTTAAAAAAACTTTTTTTTTTTTTTTCATTGCAAAGGGGCCTTTTCAGCACCCTTTTTTTTTGTTTTTTTTTTCCCCTTTTTTTTAGATAATCAAATTTTTTTGGGGGTTTGGGGGATACGGTAGGGGAAATTTAAGGGGGGGTGTTTTTTGTTGAATTTTTTTTGGGCATTTGTGTTTTTTTTAAAAAAAATTTGCCAAGTTTTTTAAAAAATTTTTTTTTCCTACATTTGTTTTTTTGGTCCTTTTTTTTGGTTTTTCCCCTATGATTTCCTTTTTTTCCCCTTTTTTTTTCGTTTTTTTTTTCTGGACTGTATTTTGGGATTTTTTTTAAAAGTAACCATTTTTTTTTTAATACTTTTTAAAATTTTTTTTTCCTCAAAATTTTAAAAGCTTTTTCATTGCATGAAAAAATTGGGTAGTCCCTTGTTTAATTTTTGGGGATTGTTTTTGTATGTTTGGGGGGGTTTGCTTTTGTTGTTTACAAAAATTTTGGGATGTCTTTGGGGGTTTTTTTTTTTGGGTTTTTTAAAAAAATTTTTTTTTTTTAGGGGTTTTTAAAAACCCCCCCGGAACCCCGGGTTTTAAATCTCTTTTTTGAAATTTTTTTTGGGGGAAAAATAAGTTTTTTAAAATCCGGGGCCCAAAAACCCCCTTTTTCTGAAAGGGGGGGCAAGTTTTAAAACCCCCCAAACCCAAAAAAATAACAATGATTGCGGTAAAGAACTCTTAAAAACGAGCTATTCCCAGGCCCCCGGTTTGGGTTGGGGGGCAAACTGCCCCAAGGTGATTTTTTGATCTCCTACTTTACAAGGAAAACCAATCGGGTTTTCCCCCCCTGCCCCCAAAAAGAAAACCCCTGGGGAAAAATTTTTCCCACTGTAATTTTAAAAAGAAAAATCTCAGTTTTTTGGAAAAAAATTTTAAAAAAAACCATGTCACAACGCAAACGAAAAACTTTTGCACGAACTCCCCCCAACGAATGAAAGGCAACGGGTGTATTCCAGAGGCAAAATTCCCCCCAAAAGGATTTCCTATTTTTTATGTAAAAAGTTGCATTTCCCCCGTAATTTTAAAACCTTTTTTTCTTTTTTTTTTTATTTTATTTTTTACTCATTAAATTTTTAATAATTAAAATTTCTACTTTTTTTTTTATTTATTAAAAGTAATTAATTTTAAAAATTTCCCCAAAATAAACTACAAGAAAATCCAAAAGCACCCCGTCAAACTACCATTCAACTGAGTAAAAAACACCACCCACCGCAAAAAAATAACTGCTTCATTGTTTTAAGCAAATTTTTTAATCCTTTTTTTTTTTCCCTTTTTTTTTCGTCTCTGCAGGATACATTACGGTTTTAAGAAAATTCAAGCCGATTTTTTAAAAAAAACCCCCCCAAAAGGCTAATACCCCCCCTTAGTTTTTCCCAAACGGGGCCCCTTTTAAATCAAATCCCAGAACCCAACGGAAAAACCAGCAAAATCTGATGGCTACTTTAGAAAAATCCCGGCATATCTGTGTCCTGAGAACATTTATTGTTTAAAAACCCCCCGTTTTTAATGTGTTTGATCTACTGCCAATAGATAGCTTCCCCAAAACAATGGGGGGAAACAAACAAAGTTCAATACAATCAAAAACCCCCAACATAGTTATGTCCGGGCAAACTTTTTTTTGGTAAAAAGGCAAAGAATGAAATTTCCCCCCCCTTTTTTATAAAACCCCCCCAAAGCCACAAAAGGAGTAATGGAACCGCAAGAAAAAAAAACCTGAACCCAACATGGGGGCGACAGCGCTTTTTCCCCCCTTTTCAAATGAAAATTTTTAAGTGGGGAAATGAACGACAAAAAGGGGGTTAACGTGACCCAACAAAAATAAAGCAGACCTTCACAAAGATCAAAAAAAAAAAGGGGCCCCCCCCAACCCCCCCCCATAACCTTTTGCCCCATGTTGTGTCCTCCCCAAGAAAAGGGGGTTTTATAAAAACACTCACCCACCCAAACCCCCGGTTAAAAAACCCCCCAAAACAGAAAGCAGACACAAAAAGGGGAAGGGGACGAAAACACTGAACCTTTTTGAACCACTTCCGAAATAAAAGGGGGAAACACAAAACTCACGCTATTCCCCCCCCAAAGGGGCCAGGCAATCCAAAACCCCCAAATTTCAAACCCCTTTTTAAAAAGGGTTTTGGATTTCAAAAACCTGACGGGGGGAAAATTTTTCACGGGGGCCGAGTTTTTCTTCAATTCGGTAGAAGGGGGAAACCCCGCACATTTTGGGGGTTGCCCCACCAAGACTGTGGCGGGGGGGCCCAAACCCTTGCAGAGTTTCTTTGTCAATCCCCCCTTTTTTGGGGACCCCCTTTTTTTTCCAAAGGGGGAACTTTCTCATTGACTAAATCCCTGCCCCCCACACCTCTGTTCCACTTTTTTAAAAATTTTCCCCAAAAAAGTCCGGGGGAAAGGGGGGGGGAAAAATTTTGCGGGCCCAAGAAAATTTTTGGGGTTCACCCCCAAAACTCCCTTTTTGGGGGAAATGTTGAAAGGGGGCCCCCTCTGTTTTTGGGTTTTCTTGTAGAGAGTACACTATGGGGTTTTTTTTTTTTTTTTTTTTTTTTTTTTTTTGGGTTTTTTTTTTTAAAAGGAAACAAGGGGGTTTTTAAAAAAAATTTTTAAAAAAGATTTAAAAAAAAATTTTTGGGGAAGGGGGGGAAAAACCCCCGTTAAACCCCCAAAACCCCGGGAAGGGGTTTTGGGCAAAGGGGGGCGTAATTTTGGGGAAATTTTTTACAGGGGGGAGAGGGGGAAACCCCAACATTTTTGGGGGCCCCTCTAGCTGTGAGAGAGCCATCCAGGGGCGCTCATGTTCAGAAAATCGCAGCTCAAAAAAACCGGGGGGGGGAAAAAGGGTTTGGACAAATGAAGGCCCGGCCAAGCCTTGCAGCTACGTACAGTGAAAGTCAAAAAAAACACCCTTTTTTAAAGGGGGGGTTTTTTGATAACACCACCCAAATACCTTGGATTGAAAAATTTTTTTGGGATCAAAGCAGCGATAGGACCTGGGGGTGTACTTACACCCTTTTTTTCACCTCAGGGGGGGCAGCTAAAAGCCGTTACATCTGGTGGGGGGGGCAGCATACCAATATGCACACGGGAAGGGTGGGCCCCAAATAAAAAACCCCTTTTTAAAACTCGCCCCCCCTTTTAAAAATTTTTGGGAAAAGGGAGGGGGTTGGTTCTCCATTTTTTTTACAAAAAATCCGGGGGGGAGGAAAAAAGGGGGCCGTATATTTTTCCTTTTCTGTCTTGAAATATACATATACTTCATCACCCATCGACACAGTCCAGGGGGCCCATCCGAAATAACTGTTTTTAACAAAAAATTTAGGGGGTAAAAAGCCGACAAATTTTAAATTTCCCCCTTTTTCCTACACCAAAATTTAGAAAGAAACAGCAGAAAATTTAAAAACCATATTCTTTTGGGGGGATAATAAAAGGGGCCGGGGGAAAAAAAAAAGGGGGGGCATTCCTGTGCCCGACCCCACTAAAGCACTTTTTTTTTTGGGGCCCCCCCCTTTTTTGGCCAAAAAGGGGGGGAAATTTCCCCAAACCCTTTTTTTTTTCCCCAAAAAAAAGGGGGGGAAACTTATTGGGGGGACCAAATTTCATGCACAATGTTTTTCCCCCCCCCCCAATCGGGGGGTTTTTTTTTTCCTGTACTATCATTGAGGGTTTCATGTTTTTTTTTTAAACTCAATAAAAAAAAAAAAGGGGTAAAAAAAAAAGGAGGATGCATGAACCGTTTTTTTACAATCAGTTGACCCGGGATCTTAATTCTATTCCAGCCCCCCTTTTACAAAACATGCGGACATTTACTTCGCATATCATTGGAAAAAAAAAACCATAAAAAAAATTTTTAACCAACGGACAAAAATGAAAAAATATACAAATCAAAATTTTTTTGTAAAAAATTGTTCAAAACCCCCTCAAACCTTTTTATGTGTACCCTAGGTGAACTCACAGGGGGACAAAGGCAGAAAGCACGATGTTTTTTTTGGTTTTAATTTTCTAACTAAACACCACTTCCTGAGGACCCTTTTTATCGGGGGAAAAAAAAAAAAAGCTTTACAAATTACATCCCCATCTAAAAAAATTTTTTCCCCAAAAAAAAGGGGACAACTAGGCAACATTTTCCCCAGACGCATTTTTTTTTTTTGGGAAAATTTAAAAAAAAGGGGAACCCAAAAAAAACTTTTTTCCCGGAAAATTTACACTAAAAGTTTTACAGGGTTAAAATTTTTGATTAACATCAGTTAAAAACCCCCCGGGCCGCCAACCAAAAATTTTATGTTTTAAAAATTTTGGGAAAAATCACAAAATACTCCCCACTATTGCCCCCCCCAACAATCCGGGCGGGGTCACCAAAAGGTTTTTGAAACATCACCCCCCTTCCCTTTTTTACATAAAAAAAGGGGGGGGTGACGTCATTGCCTGGGAAAACAAAAAACGAAACCGGAAAGGGCCCCCCAGCTTTGCTGTCCTGTTGCGCTGATCGCCAACTTTTCCCCAAAAAAGGGACTTTCTTAAAAATCCACAGGCCAAAATAGATCGCTTGTGGTTTTAAAAGGGCAGAGGAAAAAGTGGACCTGAAAAACTTTTTAAAGTATTAAAACCCACCCAAATTTAAATCTCAAATCTCATACACTGGGGTGCTGACCCTTGGCAAAAAACCCTACGCCCATTTAGGGTTCCAAAGGGAAAAACCCAATTAACCCGGGGGTTCCTATGGCCTTTAAAAATGTAATGATTTTTTGCGGAAAATAAAACAACCCTTTTTTTAAAAATTTACCACATTTCCGGGTTTCTTTAAAAAACCTGGCCCGGGAAAAAGGAAGTGGGGTTTCAAGGCCCAGCGGGCTTTTAAAGTCCACCCCCCACATCACGTCTTTTTTACCTTGGAACATTTCAAATTTACTTCAAAATTTTTCGAAATTTATTCGGGGTTAGGGTTTATCAAATTTTGACGAAATTAAAGGAAAACTAAAAGACTGAAATTGTTTCCAACCACGCGAAATAGAATCCCGAAACTAGGCGTTTTTTAACCTGTTGTCAAGGATTCTAGAAAACGTCGACCAAATTTTGGCATTCCCATACTGCCTGTGAATGTGATCTCACGCATACACTATGGCAAGTTTCAGAGAAATATGGCCGCAGAGAGCGAGTCGATCAAAGGAGCCAACCTGGCTTGCTACTTGATATATCTTAAGATCATGATCAGGATTATCAGGATGAGCAAAGTACACAAAACAACACTGGAGATATACCCGGCACCATCCCCTAACGATACGAACCCACTGCAGTTTAAATCAGGAAACAAAAGTGTGGTCAAGACAAAGATGTGTTCGGTTTAAGCCGTTCCTGACCATTCTCTAGGTGTGTGTGTGTATGTGTGTTGGGGATGAGTGGGGAGGGAGATGGGGTAGGGCAAGAGAGAGGATGTGAAGTTTGTCATCTTGTGAGGTTACTAACTCTCAACTGCAAAGTGTGGATCTATTTAAAGTATTGATTTCGTTTTATTGTTCAACCAGACGAAGAGTACAACTGATTAAAATGTTACACGCATTGATGCACACTAAACCCTCTGGATTTAGACACTGACATTGACACTGACACAGCTTTATTGCCAATAGCAAATAAGCCCTGTTGGCAAGGGGTTTACAACCACTGCATTAAAAGATTGCCTTAAGTATAATATACATTTGACAGAAAGAGAACTCGACATATTTAACAAGAATTTCAATCTGCAGTGGGCAAAACACACCCACACCCACACGGACACATACACAATCACACACATAACGCATGTACGCACGCACACGAATGCTCGCGCACGCACACACACACACACACACACACACACACACACACACACACACACGCACGCACGTACACACACACACACACACCACACACACACACAACACACACACACACACACACACGGGCGCGCTCGCGCGCGCGTGCACGCGCGCCCACGCACGGACGCACACATGCACATATGCACGCATGAACGCACACACACACACCACACACACACACACACAACACACACACACACACACACACATATACACACACACTCACACTCTGAATCACTTTCAGTGGAAGGACACTAACATTGAAGAACACACACTCACACACACTCACTCACTCAGTCACTCACGGTGCACCTCAGTAGTCCATTGTCTTGGACCATCAAGCCATGAAAAATGCATAATAAGCGCTAAAAGTGGATTCATACATCGTCACAAATTTTTAGCTCAACAATTTTTTTCTTGGTGCATGACTGATAATCCGATGCTTCGAACCATTTTTTGTTCGCATGTAGGCCCGGTATTCTAGTTTGAACTTTTGTTAAATTGTATTTATGCAATTTATCTGTAACAATCATAAAATATGTTTTCCATCTCCAAATCATTTTTAATGAGAGAAACCATTCGTGTTTGTCGTTTCTATCCATGCTGGAATGTCAGCTTTGTCTATAAGAACAAATTAAACGGTTCTTGAATCAAAAGTAAATTGTGTATTATTGCTTACTCCCTGACAAAGCCAAACAATACGAAAAACCGTTTTCGGTGCGTGGTCGTGGTGTAAATGCGAATGCGAGAGCTGAGAATGTACACTTGTGCTGGACATGTGGTTAATGGATGCACAGATGAGCAGATTATCCCCAGGCACAAATAAGTCAGGCTAATGTTTCAAAAGAGAACATTGAACACATCCTTGCAGTTGAAAACCAAATGTCGAGACTTCCTGTAGAGAAATGCGCGATCGACAGCTTCAAAGGAACATCATTAAGAGACTCAGGCCGTTCCACAGATGATATGAGACTTCCCGTGTTTTAGATGTTCGGTACACCAGCACTGCACAACGATACTGCATGTTTGATGGGCATGCAGCGTCATTTACAATGGCAAAAATATATTATTTTTGCTCCCTGTTTTAGCGGTGAAATCTGTGCATGTCTCTTGGATTCCAAAGTGACAGACCTAGTCCTTGGAAACATGCCTGGTGTATTATTCACAGATGGTGGAAATTCGTGGTTCCCAGACAAAACGAGCGAGTAACCCACTAAACCCCTTCTTGTCCCCAGCCTGGGTCGCGTTCACTTTAAACTAGATCAGAAGTGTCTGTCTTGCATAAACTGCACAATTATCTACTTCAACGTATTAGATTATCACAACAAATACAACTGCCTTTTACACAGCACACTCACTTGCAAGAAGAAAATTAAAAATCATAGCATATTCGATGTTGCTGACTACATAAAAACACTACAATGAATTGACAATGTGATGCAGCCTGCCATTGTTCTTGTCCCTACATCGACGATTAGTTCTGATGTAGAAACAAAGAATAACTCGATATTCCTGCAAAACCATAACATTAGTATGTCTTCAGCTTTCTGATGTCCCGACATTTGTCTTGTGTTAAAGGAAATAAACATGTCCAAGAGATTTTCCTGTATTTGCTTGTTAGACTTTAACCACAACAATGAAAAGGGTGGAAAGCCAAAGGAGGAGAACAAGAAGAAGAGGAAGACGAAGATGTAGACGATGGGGTGGAGTGGGGGGGGGGGGGAGAGGAAGCAGCAAGAAGAGGAATTGGAGGTAAAAACGAGAGGGAGAGACGGTTCAAACTCACTTTATATGACAAAAGCTTCATATAACTGTATGAACATGGGGTACGCATTGACATCTGAAGTGCAGAAAACGGAAATATAAAGGAAAATAAAAATGAACTCAATTGTAGTAGAGTAAGTAGATGTTAACGTGAAAGTACGTTCCTGATTTTGATTAGTATTGCCACTATCATTATCAGTATTATTATAACTATTTATAAATTCCTATCATTTTATTATTTTTCCCATTTTCTGTATCATCATGTCATTAGCAGCAGCAACAGCAGTGGCAGCAG
>JAMYXO010002575.1:0-23178 GCA_033310375.1 Conus canariensis | reverse complement strand
AATTGGATTTTGGAACCCCCGGGTCCCCCTTTTGAGGGGAAATTTTTTAAAAATTTATTATTTTTTTTATAAATCCTGGGGGTTTTTGTGGGGGTGGGAGGGTTTTGAGGGGTTGTTTGGCGGGTTTCCCGGGTTTTCCTTTTTAGCAATTTTTTTTGGGGGGGGTTTTTTAACAGATTTGAGTTTTTTTAAAGGATTTCCCATTTTGGGATTTTGAATGGGGTAAAGGAACCCCGGTTTTGGGTTTTTACTTGGGGGGGGGAGGTTCCCCAGGGGTCTTTTGGGGGGAATGGGGTTTTTGGGTTTTAAAATTTTTCCTTTGGGGGGCCCCTCCCCTTTTTTGAAAACCCCCCTTTTAAAAACCGACGGGAACTTTAAAGCTTTTTTTCCCCCCCGGGGTTTTTTTTTTTTTTTTTTTAATTTAACGTTTTTTTTTTCCCTTAAATTTTTCCTTTTGCATTTTTTTTCCCCCGGGAATTTTTTTTCGATTTTTTTTTTTGTTTTCAATCGAAAGGGGGGGGAAGGGGGGGGGGGGAAGTTGGGGGGGTGAATGTCTGTGAAATTTTTGGGTAAAATGTTTGCGCCCCCCAGGGGGTGTGCTTTTGGTTGGAGGTGGGGGGGGTTTAAGGGGGGTTAAAAAGGGGGAAAAAAAAGGGTCGGTAAAAGGGGTGGCGGGGAGTGCTGGGCCTAGAGCGGGGGGCCTTTTGCGTTTTTTGTTTTTGCTTTTGGTGTTTTGTGTGTGTGTTTTTGGTGTGTTTTTGGTCCCTTTAGGGTTTTGGTTAGGGGGAATGGGGGCCCAAAAACGGACCAAATGCCCCCCGTCAGGGAAAAAAAAGGCCTTTTTTTTTTTTGGGGAAAAAAAAACCCCAAAAAAGGAGGTTTGTTTTGGGACTTTTTAACGGTCTTGAATTTTTTGTGCCCCGGGGAAAAAAAAAAAAAAAAAATAAAATACGGGGGTGGAGAATTTTTCCCCAGGGGGAAAACCCGGGGGGTTGCGGTTTGGGGGAGGTTTAAAAATTAAAAGTCCCTGGGGCCCCTTTTGTTTTAAACTCAGCCGTTCCGTTGAGGTAAAATTACCGAAGGGGAGCCGGGGTTTTTCAAAAAAAATCCCGCGCTGGGGGACCTTTAAAATAGGGGGGTTTGGGCAGGCAAGGTTTTGGGCAAAGGGGTAAATTTGGGGCAGGGACAAAAATGATAAAAGGTTTACCCCAAAAAGGGGACCCCCAGCGGAGCCTTTGAAAGGGAAAAAAGGGGTTTTCCCCGGGGGTTGGGGGGAAAACCTTTTTTTTAAAAACGGGACAGTGGGGGAGGGGGGGGTTCTTTTTTCCAAGAAGGACGGAAAAGGGGAAAATTTTTCTGCGCTGCAGGGTTTTTGGGCCATTTGGCCAAAAGTTTTTTTTCCTTTCAGGCTGGGGGGGCCAGGGGGGAACTTTTTCTTTGGGACAGGGAAAAAATTAGAAAAAAAAACCCAAAAAGGGGTTTTGGGTTTACGGTTTTTTGTGTGTTTTTTGGGTTTTGTGTTTTTTGGAAATATGTGTGTGGGGGAACCTTTAACCCCCAAACGCATTGTGTCCCCCAAAAGGGGGGAAGGGGTTGGGAGTTTTTCCTTTGAAAATTTTTGAAATTTTTTTTGGGATTTTTTTTCCCTGTTTTTACTTTTTAACTTTCTGTTTTATATTTAAGTTTTTGGGGGGGGGGCCAAGTAAATTGGGGAAAAAGGGAAAAAAAATGGTTTTTTTTTTTTAAAAAACGGAAGGGGGTTTCGTTTTTTAGGGGATCCCCCCTTTTTTTATGTGATTTTGGGTTTTGGGGTTTTAAAATCCCATTTATTTTTTCCCATTTTTACTTCTTTGTCAGTTTTAAATATTTTTTTTTCCTTGTATTTTTTTTTAAAAACGGGGGTTGCCCAGGGGGGCCTTTTTTTAACAAAAAAATTTTCCCTTGGGGTTGGGGTTTTTTTATTAGAATTTGTTTTAATGTATGCTGTTTTCGGGGTTTGGGGATTATTTTTTATTTTTTGAGGGAGGGTGTTTTGTGTGGGTGTTTTTGGCGTTTTGTGGGGTTGATTTTGAGTGACTTTTACTTTTGTGGGGCTTTTGTGTGGGGGTTTGGGGTTGGGGTTTTGGTTTTTTTTTTTTGCGTGGGGTGCGTTTGGGGGGTTGGTCTTTTGGGCGCGTGCTTTTGCATTTTCTGGGGGGCCAAATAAAGCATGGTCTGTTGGGGGGGGGAGGGGGAAATTGTTTTGTTTGGTGTTTTTGGGGTGGGGGAAAAAGGTAAATTTTTAAGAGGGTATTGTTGTTGGCTTTTTTTTAAAATGGGAAAAAAAGGGGGAATTATAAAAAGGGGGGGGCGGGTTTTCGTTAAGGGAAATTACAAAATTTTGGGAAACCCCCCTGATGGGGGGCCCCCCGTTTTTTTTTCTTTTTTTTTTTTGGGTTTTTTTCCTTTTTGCACGGGGGTGAGTTTTTGCTCGGCTAAAAAGGGAAAAAAGAAAAAAAGGGGAATTTTTTTTTTTTTCATTTTTTTTTTTCTCTGTTTCTTTCTTTTGGCCCGGGGGAAAGGGGAAATTTCCAAACCCTAGAAAAAATTTTGGGTTCATTTTTTTTTTCTATATAGGGGTTATATTGGAAATTTTTTTGTTTTTTATTCTTTCTTTTTTTTTGGAGGGGGAAAAACGTATGGGTTTTTTTTTTGGAAAAAGGGGCCTTTTTTTGGGGGTTTTCTTGGGGGGGCCTTTTTTTTTGGAGTGCGCGGGTTTGGAATGGTTATGTAAAAAAGCCCCCGGTTCTGCTTTTGGGGTGGGGTAAGGGGGGACTTCTGGGGGGAGCAAAAACTTTTTTGTTAGGGGGGAACCTAAATGGGGTTTTTTGCTTGGGGATTTTCATTTTCATTTTGGTTTGGGTTTTTTTTTTTGGGGTTCCACCCTTGGTTTAAGGGTTGTCCAAATGTTTGGAGGGGCTTTATTAAAATTTTGTTTTTCCCCCAAAATATGGGTAAAAAAAAATAACCTTTTGGAAATCCAGGGGTTTTTTCCGGGGGGGTTTTAAAAACCCCAAAAAAAGGGGGAAAAGAGATGTTTTTTTTTTTTTAAATTTTAAGGGGGGAAAATTTTTTTTATTCTCAATTTTTAACTTATTACGGGGTTAAACTTTTTTAAAAAACCCCCTTAAATTTTAGAAAAAAATTATTCAGGGGGCAGGGGGGGGTTTTTTTAAAAATGCTTTTTTCCCAATTTTAAATTAATTTCCCCTTTTAAAGGGGGGCTTTTAGCAAATTTTTTTTTCCCTTTAAAATTTTGGGGGTTTTTTGCCCTTTCTTTTAAAAGGAAAGGGTTTTTTAGGGGTGGGGGAACACTGCTGGTAATTTTTTTTTTTGGGCATCCTTTTAAAAATTTTTGGTTTTTGAATGTTTTTTTTGTTAGTATTTTTTTTGGGCCTTTTTTTAAATTAATATTGGCCGGGGAATTTTTTTTGGGAAATTTTGGAAAAAACCCCTTTTGGGGAGAAGTTGGGAAAATAAAAAAATCCCCATTATCGGGGGGGTTTGTTTGGGGGAAATTTTGGTTTCCTTTTGGAGGGGGGGGGTTTTACAATTTTGGGGTTAATAAAAAATTTAACCCTTTAAAAAGCACAAGAGAAATTTTTAAAAAAAGGGGGGGCCCGTCTAGTTTTAACGGGGAATTTGGGCCCATGATTAAAAAATCCCAAAATTAGGGGAAAAGGTTTTTATTCTCGGGGAAAAAAAAACCCCAAATTGTCAGCAGGGGTCTTTTTGGAATTTCCCTTTTCTTTTTTTTTTTTTTTTTTTTTTTTTTTTCCCCAAACCTTTTTGGGGGGCCCCACCTCAGGGGGGGCATTTTGCACCCTTTGGCCCCCTCATTCCTAAAAACCCCTTTCCAAAAAGGCCATGGGCCCGGGTTTTTGGCCCCCCGCCGAAAGCCCCCCCCCATCGGCTATCCCCGGGGGCTGGTTCATTTTTTTCAAGTTTTAAAAAGGGGGCAAAACCCCCCCGGTGGGGGGGGGGGAACCCTTTTCCCCACTTGGCGGGCCGGGGGCCCACCTTCGGTGGTTTTTTTTCAGGGGTTTTGCCTTTTTTTCTGATTTTAACTTTTCCGGGGGGGTAAACCCATTTTACAAAGGGCCCCCTACGGGAAACTTTTAAAAATTGGGCTTAGTTGGGGGTTTTGGTCACCATTGGGGCCCGGGGGGGTTTTTAAAGGGGGCCCCATTGAAATTTTGGGGGGGATTTTTTTTTTTTTTTTAAAGGGTTTGTTGAGGGAGGTTTGGGGAGGGGATTAAGTTGATGCTAGGGTTTTTTTCCTTTTCCCGTCTAAAGACAAACAGGGGAAAGGGTTTTTTAAAACGTTTCCCTTTTTCAAAATTTTTATACGGGCTTTCAACCGGGGCCCGGGGAAAATAGGGGGGCACCTGCAGTGGGGGGTCAGGAAAAATTTGGAAGAAAAACACTTCGGGAAAAACGAAAAGGCCTTTAAAAAGGGGAAGGGAAACTGGGGGGACTTTTGGTTGGGTTCCCCGGGGTTTCCCAACGGGGGTTCCGAAACCCAAAACCTAAACCCTCGGGGGGTGGGGCCCCGGGGTGGGGGGCAGAAAAAACCCACAGGGACTCTGGGGGGGGTTTTGGGGAAAACCCCAGGGACCCCCCCAGCCGAGGGGGTAACCCCGGGACGCTTCCACTTCCCCCCATTTCGGGGGGTCCCTGTTTAGTTTTTCTTTTTTTTTTCCGGGGACGGGGCTAGGGTAACTTGAAAAACGGGACCCCGGGATTTTTAAACCAGGTTTCGCTGAAAAATCCTTGTTTTTATATTTTAAAACTTGGGGGAGAAAAAGGTTTTGGAGAGAAAAAAGGGGGAAAATCTATTTTTTGGAAAATTTTTCAGTTGTTCTTTTGGGGTTTAAAAGACCCCAAATTTTTACAAAAGAAGCCCAAAAAACCCGGAAATTTCCCAAAACGTTTTATTTGGGGGGGGTTTTTTTTGCACCCTTTACTATATTTTTTCTTTTGGGGGTTTTGGGTTCCGGGGGAACTAAAAAAAAATAAAGGAAATCAAGTATTTTTTAATTTTTTTGGATAAAATTTTTTTTTTTGGGATCCCCCTTTTTTACTAAGGGAAAAATTTGAACCCCAAATTTACTATATCTTTAAGGTAATGTTGAAAAAAAAGGGGGAAGGGGGACACAGAAAAAAAAAAGCGGGGAAAAACTTTCTGGGAAATTTTTAAATTTTTCTTTTATTTGGGAAAAAAGGGAAAAGGGGGGTTTTAATTATCGGGGAACAAAAAAGGGGGTTAAAATTTGGGAAATTTTTTAAAAAAAAAGGGAAGGGGAAAAACCCTTTGGGAAAAAGGGGAAGATGGGAGGGTGTGTTTTGGCTGCGTTAAAGGGGGGCGGGATGGGTCGCCAAAAGGGGGGAAAAAAAAAAAAAATTCTTTTTTTAATTTTTTGGGGGGACTTGAAAAAAGGCAAAAATTACGTTTGAAAGGGGATTTTTTTTGGGGAAAACCTTAGGGCTGGAAAAATGGTTTGGGGGTTTTAAAGGTTGGTTTAGGGATAAAATTACCCCAAAGAAGGGTTAAAATTAAGTTTTTTTATAAAAATTTTTTATTTTTTTAAAAGGGGGGGAATTTTAAAAATTTTTGTGAAATTTTTGGGTTTTAACAAAAAAATTTTCCCCGGGTTTTTTAAAAACTGGAAAGTCGATAACTTTTTTGGGAAAAGGCCCCAAAATTACTTTTTAAAAAGAAGTTTGGTTTTCCCTTTAAAATCCCATGAAAATTTTTAAAAAAATTCCGGGAAAAAAGGATGGTTTCCCCAAAAAGCAAAATTTCTTCTTTTTATTTTTTTGGTTTTTAACCCTTTTGGGTCCAGGGTTTTTTTAAAGGACCCGGGGTTTAAAAGGGAAGGGGAATTTGATAGAAATTGAAACTTTTTTTTTGAAACATAAAAAAAATTGGCATTTTTTGGGTAGGGCTTTTTCCAAAAGGGGGTTGGGGGACAACCCCCCAAAATCCCCGGGAAAATAAAAAAGTGGGGGGGGGGGGGAATTTTCCATTTTTTGGAATTACTTTTTGCATAAAAAAATTGGGAATTTTTCCTTGTTTTGGGCCAAAAACCGTTTTAATTTTTTTATTTTTTGTTTTTCCCACTTTCTTTCTTTTGGAAAAGGGGACCGGGGACTGGTTTTTTTTTTTCCCCAAAACAGATATTTGGGAGATAATTTTCTTTTTTTAATTTTATTTGTTTTTTTTTTTTTTTATTTTTAAAAAAAAAACCGGGGGGTTTTTACTTTTATTTTTTGTTTTTTGGGAAAAAAAGCTTTTTTAAACCATTTTTTGTAAAGGTTTATTGATTTTTTTTTTAAAAGGTTTTTGACCCCAAAAAACAGAAATTTTCTTTTCGGTTTTTGCAGGGAAAAAAAAAATTTCATTTGAAAGCGTTTTATAATTTTTTTATTTTTTTTAAATCTAAAGGGGAAAAACAAATTTTTAAAGCGGCCCGCGTTTTTTTTAAAGCCCCTTTCCCAAAATGGGGGGGGGAATTTAAAAAACCCCGGGCCTTTTTTGGTAAAGCCCCCGCCGATTTTTTTTAATTTTAGCCTTTTAAAATTTCGGGGGGGGGGGGGCCTAGCCCCCCGATTTTTTAAGGGGCTTTTCTTTTGGGTTTGGTTTGCTTACAAAATTAAAGGGGGTTTTAAAAAGTTTTTTCCCCAATGTTTTTCCCAAAATTTTCGTAATGCGTTACAAAAAGGGGGCCCCCAACTGCTTAAAAAAATTTTGGGGGTTTAAACTTTTTCCCAAAGGGGTTCCCCCATAAAAGGGGTTTCCCGTTTACTATAGGGCCTCCCCGGGTTTGGGGAAAAAAAACCCGGGGGCCGGGCCCCTTTTTTCTTTTGGGGGTTTTAATGGGAATTTTCCCCTTTGGGAAATGGTAAAAGTACTTTGGTTTAGTGGGGGGGGGACAGCAAGCTGGGGTTTTTCCCCCTTTTTTTTTTCCACTGTCAGGGGATGGGGCTTTTTTAGTGCGTTTTTGGTCTTTTCTGAAACCCCCTGTTTTTAAAAATTTTGTTTTTTCCCCGGGCTCTCTTTACGGGTTTCCCCACGGGTTTTGAAAAATTTTGCCGGGTGGGGGTTGTATGTTATATGGGAGCACATCCCTGGGGGGGGAGTGTAGTTACTCGGGGTTTTACCCCATTTAGGTGGGCCCGCTTTTTTTGTGGATTTTGGGGGTTTTTGTGTTTTTCCTTCCCCCAGGGGGGGCCGAATTTTTCGCCAAAAAAAATTCTCGCGGGGGGTCTTTAATACATGGGGGGGAAAACCTTGGAGGGCAAACGGGGGGGCGGGGGGGGGGGGGACGTCTTTTTTCTTGTGAAAACCCTTGGGAAAAGGACCATGGGGAAAATTTGGGGGGTTTACATCCCGTCTTGGGGGGGGGGTTAGGGGTTTCCTTTTTACTTTTTCCCCAAAGGGTTTAAGGGGGGGCCCGTGTTTTTTGGGCTTTTGGGAGTAATCTCTTTCAGTTTTTTTGGGGGGGAAATTTTGGTTGGGGGGGGCCCTTTTTTTGGGAGAATTTTTAAAGGGGGTTGTTTGTGCCCTCCAGGAGTTTTTTTTTGGGCCTTTTTCTTTTAGTTCCAGGGGGTTTTGGGGGGGAACAGGGGACGTTGTTTACCGCCCCTTGTCTGTTTGGCGGGGAATTTTCATTTTGGAATATTCTTTCTTTAAAGGTCGGGGCCGGGAAAAGGGCCAGGGTTTTTTTGACCCAAGCCGTGGGGGTTTTGGTTTTTGGGGAGAAGGGGGGCCCCTTTGGGGGGGCCCCGGATTTTTGGTTTGGTTTTGTCGGGGGCCTTTGGTTTGTTTTCGTTCTTCGGGTTTTGGGGGGAATAATATTTTTTTTCAAGCTGTTTCCTTTTTGTTTTCGTGAAAAGGGTTAAACCCCAAAATTTTGGTTTGTTTGCCCGGGGGGGGTTTCTGCGAAGTTCGGTCCTTTTTTCTAGTACTTCCTTTTTTTCTTGGTGGGGGTTTGGGGCTTTCTGAAAGTTTTTAAAATTTCCCCCCTTTGGTTTTTTCCCCCTCTTCTTTTTCTTTTTTCCCGGTAAACCCCCCCCCCACAATAGGGGCTTTCGGTCTTCGGTTTTTGGGGGGTTTGGCTTTTTTCCCTTCCAAACATTAAATTTTTTCTTTTTTGTTGGGGGGCTTTGGGCCTTCTTTTTTTCCCTTTTCAAATTCGTTGTAAAAACCCCGGTCCCACTTTTTTGTTTTCCCAAACAGAAGGGGGTTTTGGGGTAATTTTTTGTGTTCGAACCCCCAAAGATTCTCGAAGGGGGTTCCGGGTTTTTTTTTCATTTTTTTGGAATTTTTTAATCCGAAAGTGTTGTTCTTTTTTTAATTTTAGGGTTTCTTTTCGGGCTTTGGGGGGGCTCTTTGGGGGTTGGTTGATAACCCTTTCTCGTTTTGCTAGCCCTTTTAAACCCTTTGGTTTTGTTTTTAAAAAGGGTTTGGGGGGGGGGGGGCCCTTTGTTTTTTTCAAGGGGGCAGGTGAAGTAAAAGGGGGTTTCCGGGAAAATTGTCGCTGGGGGAAAGGGGTTTGTGCTTTTTTTACCAGTTCCCGGGAATTTTTTTGGTTTTGGTTTCTTTCGTTTCCGATTTTTTCCTGGGAATTTGGGGCCCCTTTGGGGGAAATTTTTTTCAAAAAAAGTTTGGGGGGGGGGGGGACTATTGCTACCGGGGGGAGTTTTGGTTTTCCCTAGTTTTCCCAACAACAAAAAAATTCCCAATTTCCCCCACTCTTTAGCTTTTGAAAAAACCCCCATCCGACCATCTTTTTCGCGATGCTGTTGCGGGGACTGAGGGGAACTTGATTCAGTTTTTCGGGGGGGGGAAATAGGGGGGGACAGGGGCCCAAGTTTCCCCCCCCCGGGGGGGACCAAATTTTCGTTTTTTTGTAAATTTTTTTTTGTCCATCTATGTGTTTTTTTTTGGTTTTTTTTTGAAGTTTTTTAAAAGGGGGTGGCCGGTTTTGGGAATTTAAAATTTTACTTTACATTTTTTTTTAAATTTTTTCCGGGTTCTTTTTTGCTGTGAAAATTTTTTGTTCGGTATTTTGGGGTTTTATGGGCAAGCTTGGGAAAATCCTATTTTGGGGGGGGGGGGTTTTTTCCCTTTTGTTTTGTTCGGTGAGCTTTTGTTTTGCGGGGGCGTTTTCGGTTTTATTAAGCAGCTTTTCCTTTTGGGGTTTTTTTTTTTCTTGGGGGGAAAAACTATTTGGGTTTAAATTGTTGTTTATTTTCCCTTTTTTCCTTTTGCCTTATTTCTATTTGTTGTTCTTTTTGTCGGGTTTTTTCTTGTAAACCCTTTGGTTGGTTTTTTTTTTACTTCTGCGTAATATTTTTTTTTCCGGGAAGTTTTTTGGGCCTTTTTTGTCGGGGAAAAACTTTTTGGGGATTTTTTTCACGCCCGGGACTGCCCCATTTCCACCCCCCCCCCCTTTCCCCAAAAACCTTTTTTCCGGGCATGTTTTTTGCTCCCAATTTTGGGGGAGGGGGGCCCTTTTTTTCCCTTTGTTCGAGCTTTATCTTGCCCGTTTAAAAATTGGGGTTTTGTAGGGGGAAAACTTTGTTTTAAAAAATTTTAAAAAAAAAGGAAAAAAAAGTGGAACGGTTTTGTGTTTTGGGGGAAACAAAGGTTTTTGGAAAATTTTTTCCAAAATTTACAATTTAAAAGGGGATTTTGTTTTTTTGGGAAATTCCTTTAACCCAAACCCCTCCCCCCCCCCCCCCCCCCAAAAAAAAAAAAAAGGGGAAAATTTTTTATATTTTTTTTCTAGTTTTTTTTGTTAGAAAAAAATTTTTTTTAAAAAATTCCAAAAATTTGGAAAGCGGGAAAAAAAGTAAAAAATGTAACAAGCAGATTGGCGGGTTTTTTAATTTTGACGGGGAAACCCAAAAAAGAACACCAAAATTTCTTCCAAAAATAATGATTTAAAAATTTGGTTTTTTGTGTTTGGGGTAAAAAAAACCATTTTTTTCCTAGTTTATTTTCGTTTTTTTTTTTTGGGCACCCTGTCACTTATCTTTTTTCCCGGGGTTTTTTTTTAAATTTTAAAATTTTTTCCCCCCTTGGTTTCCCCCTTTTCCTTTAAAAAAAATAAATTTTGGTTTGGTGTGCTTTGTGTGGGGAAATTAAACCCAAACGGGGGGGGAAAAAAGATTTTTTATTTTTTAAAAAAACCTTTAAATAAAAAACAAACAAAAAAAAATTATTTTTCCCTTTTTCTTTCCTTTCTTTTTTTTTGGAAATTTTTTTAAATTTATTTATTTTTTTTTTTGGTTTTTTGGGGTTTCCCTCCCCCCCCTTGGGGCCTTTTTAAATTTCCTTTGGGAAACCCCTCCTTTTTTTTGGCCCAAATTTTTTAAAGGGGTTTTCCTTTTTCTTTTTGGGGGGGAACCCCCACCCAAGGGGTTTTTGAACTGGCAGAAAAGGGGGGGTTCGGCCCCCCAAACACCCCCCTTGCACTTTCATCCCCCGGGTTCCCCCCCCCCAAACCCCAAAGAAAAAAGTTTGTTTACCCAAAATGCCGGGAACGGGGGGTAAAAAACCCCCTTTTTTCGGGGAAAAAAAAAATTTTAAAAAAAAGGTTCCAGAGGGGAAAGGGGAAGGTTTTTAGCTGTTTTAAAAAAAATGAAAACCCAAAAAGGCACCCCAAAGTTTAACGAAGAAAAAGGGGTGGCGAGGAAAATCGGGGCCAGGGGGGTCCCAATGGGGGAAACAAAAAAAAAAGGGGGCCATGGAAAAAAAAGGGGGAGTTTAAAACCAAAAAAAAAAAAAAAGGGGAAAATTTTGGGGACGGGGAAATTTTTTCCAAGGGGGGGATTTAAATCTCAGGGGGAAAAAATGGGGGGGGGGGGCGGGGAAAAGTTTAAAAAAAAGTTTGGCATTGGGGGGGAACAAGGGGGAAGAAATAAAAACCCCAAAGAAGATTTCGGGTTTCCCCAACCAAAAAAAAAAACAAAAAAAAAAAGGGGCCGGCAAGGGGGGGAAAAAAAACTCCCTAATGGGGCCCGTGTGGGGGGGGAAAGTTTTTTAAAAACAGGATTTGGAAAAAAGGTTGGAACATTTTTTTGGGGAAAAGGGTTTGGGAAACACTTTTTTGAGAAAAAAAAAAAAACAAAAAAATTAAAAAGTTTTTTTTTAAATGGGGAAACCCAAAAATTTAACGGGGGGGCCAAGGGGGGTTAAAGGGTTTTTCCCTTTTATGGTGATGGGGGAATTTTTTAAAAAACCCCTTTTTTAGTTTAAAAAAGGGAAAAATAATTTCCCTTTTGTTTTTTTGGGACTTTGGGGTTTTTTTGGCCATTAGTTTGGTTAATTTTTGTGGGTTTTTTACCCTTTGGGGGGGTTGGGGAAAACCATTTCCCGGGGGTTGGAGGGCCCTTGGGCGGGGTTTCCCCCATGTTTCCCTGGGGCTTTGTGGTGGGGGAAAATTTTTCCCAATTTATTTGGGAAGGGGTAGGTTATTTTTTTTTTTTTAAATTGTTTTTCTGGGGCCTGAAAAGTTCAATTTTGTTTGGTTCGGGCCTAAAGGCAAAACTTTGGTGGGGGGGTTTTTTTGGGGCCCCCGGGTTTGGGGGGCCCCCCCCATTTTTCAAAAGGGGGGCTAAGGGTGGGGGGGATCCGGGATTTAAATTTATTTAACCCCCCTTTTTTCCCTTTTTTATCTTCTCCCTTTTCTTATTTGGTTTTTTTCTATCTTAAATTTTCCCCTTAAAATTTTCTTTTTTCCCCACCACATTTTTCTTTTCTCTTTTGGTCTTTTGGGGCCCCCCCCCCGGTTTTTTTGCCTTTGGGGGTGGGGTTTTTTGGGGAAGGGGGGGGAAGGGGAACCCTGGGGGTTTTTGGGGGGACCGTTTGTGGGGGGACGCGGGTTGCTTTTAAAGTCAAACACAATCTTTGGCCTGGGTTTTTTCCTTTGGGGGGGACGGGGGGGGTGGGGAAAGGGGGGCCCCCTTTGATAAAAGGGGGCGGGGGTTCTTTTGGGGGGCATGCCCGGGGGCCTCAGGTTTAGAAGGGCGGGGCTTGGGGGCCAAACGGGGTTTGGGGGAGTTTTTCTGTGGGGGGGGAGGTTTTTTTGGGGCCTGTGTATATGTTTTAAAACCCCGGGGGCCCCCTGATGTACGGGAAATTTCCCATTTTTTAAAAAGGGGCCCTTTTTCCCCCTTTTTGGGGACTCGGGGGGGGCAGGGGGGAAATTTCAAGAAGGGGAGGGGAATTTTTTAAAATAAAAATTAACAAACAGGGGGCCCCCCAAAAAATTTTAAAAAAAAGTCCCCCGGGCCAAAGGTTTCCCGGGAAAAACCCAGGATTTTTGGATAGGGGTTTTTTTCAAAAAAACATGGGGGACAAAAAAAAACCTTTTCAGGTTTTTCGGGGGGCCCCAGTTGGCGGGGTTTGTTGAGGGGGGGGGGAGGGGGAAAGATGGGGACCTCTGTCGGGCCTGGGGGCCCTTTTTCCCTTTTTGGGCGAAAAAAGGAAAATTTTCCAAACGGCCCCGGCCGGCAACCCAAAAAAAGGACATCAAAAGGGTTTTAAAGGAAAAACGGGCCCATTTTTCGGGTTTTGAGGGGCTTTTTTCCAAAAGCTGCACTCAAAAAATGCTTTTTTTGGAAAATGGGGACGGGGGGTTGGGTTTGGGGTTTTTGGGGACCTTTTCCAGGGTGTTTTCCCCCCCCAAAAATTTCAAAAAATTTCTTAAAAAGGGGATTTAAAACCCCGGTTTGGGCAAAAGATCTGGGGAGGGTGTTTTGGGGAAGGGAAATTTTCAGTGGGGGGGAAACGGGGCTTCGAAAGGGGGAGGGGGGGGCCCCCCGGGTTCCCCATCGTTTTTATTTTTCCCAAAAAAGGGGAAAAGGGGAAAATTTTTTTCCAAAGGGAACCCCTCGGGGGGGGGACCGGGCTTACTTCTTTTTTCCCGGAGTAAATTTTCAGGGGTTGGGGCTCCCCTGGGGGGTTTTCCAGGGTTTGCTTTTCCCCTTTCCGATTTTTTGCGGCGGGGTTTTTCAATTTGGCCAGGGGTTTTGGGGGCCCTTTGTGGGGGAAATAGATTTTTAACAGAAGAAGGGGGTTTGTGTATTTACCTGTTTCCCCCGGGGGGCCACCAGGGTTGTGGGGGGGGAAAGCCCAAACCCTTTTCTGGGGGCCAAAAATTTTTGGGGGCATGCCCCCCTTTTTCTTCAAAAGATTTTTCCCCCAAAAAAGGGGGGCTAAAGGGGAAAAGGGGGAAAAATTTTCAAAGAAAAAAAAAAAACTGAACAGAAAATTTCCCTTTTTTTGGGAAGGCAAAAAAAAATTTTTTTGTTTTGCTATGGAAGAGTCAACCCAACCCCGGGGGGTTTTTCTGGTTCGGGGGTTTTGCGGGTAAAAAAAGCCAAAAAAAACATTTCCGGGGATCGGTGGGGGCCGGGAACGGTCAAATTTCCCTCTTTTTGCCAAAGGGGGGAAAAACCCCCGGGAAAAAAAAACCCTTTTGTTGCCTCGGGCGGGGAAAAAAAACTCCCAGGGCCAAAAAAAAACCCCGGGGCGGGTCTTTCCCCTTTCAGTTAGGGACTGGGTTTTCTTAAAATGGGCCTACTCCCGCCCCCCCGGGGGCCTTTGGGGGGGGCCAAAAAGGGGGAAACCTTTTAACGGGCCCCTTTCTGGGGCGAAAAGAAAAGGGGAAAGTTTTTAAATTTTCCCAAGGGACAAGACCACCCCCTCAAAAATTTTTCCAAAGGGCCCCCCTTTTTAACGGGGGTTTTCGCAAGGGGGGAAACTGGGGGGAAAAGGCAAAAAAAATGGGCCCCCAAAAAAAAAAAAAAGGCCCCAAAATTTTTTTATCGATCAAAGGGGGAAAAAAAGCGGAGGAAAAAAACACCAACGGGTTTTGAAATTTTTTCTTTTGGGAAATTTTGGGGAAAGACTTTTTTAAAACAGGGGGAAATGAAAAGGAAATTTTGGGGTGAAGGGGAAAAACAAGGAATTTTTTTTCCCCTTTTCCCCCATTTTTCTTTTTTTTACGAGGGAAACTCAAAAAATTTCCCTTTCCCTTTTAAAAATTTTTCCGGGGATTCCCTTTCCCAATTTTGGGGGAGTTTTAAAATCTTTTTTTTCCCAAAAGGTTTTAAAAGGGGGGTCGGCTGTAAGTAGCTTTTTTCAAAAAAGGCCGGGTTTGCAAAAAAGAAAATTTTCCTTTTTTCTGTTTCAGGGGTTTTTTAAAATTTTCTTTTCAAAAAACCGGGCCCAAAACCTTAGGGGCCTTTTTTTGGGTTTCGGGGTGGGGGTTTTGTTTTCTTTCCCTTTAAATATTATTTTTTTTCGCCCTTTGTAAAAACCTTAAATTTCCCTTTTCCCAAGTTTTTGGGCGGGCTCGAATTCCCCCAAACTTTAAAACATGGGGTGTCAGTTTTTTTTCCCTGTTTTTTTACCCCCAAAAATTTTCATCTGCCCCAGTGGGGAAAAGGGGAAGGGGGTTGGGGCCCTCTTTTTAAAAAAAAACTCCCAGGGGGGCCCTTTTTTTGGTTCCCGGGGGAAACCTAAAAGGGGGGCCCACTCTCCTCTTTGGGGGGGCATTTTGCAAATCAATCTCCCCGGGGGGGTTTTTTTCGGGGGAGGGGGTGTTTTTCTCTAAAGGGTTTGGGCCTTTTTGTTGTCGGGGTTTAAAGGGGGCTCTAAAACCAAAATTTACTTTTCTTTTAAAATTTGGCCCCCCCCCCTCGGGTCTGCATCGATTTATCAGTTTTTGGGGGTTTTCCTTCCCAAGGGGTTTTTTGGATTTTTGTTTGGGGGAGTTTTTCTTTAATGATTTTTTAAAGGGGGAAAATTTGCCCATTTTCCAAATTAGTTTTTGGGGGGGTTGACTTTTTTTTCGTCAGAAAAAACCCCATCTTCCCCAAAAAGTTTTTTTAACCTTAGAAAAGCCAATGGGATTTTTTTGGGGCTACAAAAACTTTTAAAAAAAACGGAAATTAGTGGGGGGTTTTTCGGGTTTCCCCTTTTAATTTTCCTAAACCCCTTGCTAAAAAAAACCTTGGGGGGAAAAACCCCTTTCATCTCGCTGTCCCAAAAAATGGAAACATTTTCCCGGGGTTTTTTTCCCCCCAATAAGCCGGGGCCAAAAAAAATTCCCCGGGGTTTAAAAATTTGCGGTGGCCAAAAAAATTCCAAAAATTTAACGCCGGGGGAAAAGGCTAAAAGTGTTTGTCTGTTTGAAAGGCCACCCCTTTCCTTTACGCGGGGGGCCCAAAAAAAAAATTCTTGGGGGGTAAAATTTTCCCCAACTACTTTTTTTTAAAAAAGTGAAAAACCTTTCCAGTTTTTGGAGGGGGATTTTCGGGCTCCAATTTTAAATTCAAAGGGGCCCCTCCAAGAAAAAGGTTTTGGGGGTAAAATTGATCGGGGGGAAAATTTAAAGGGGGGGGAAAATTTAAAAAAAATCCCTTAATTTTCCATCACTGAAAATTTTTTGCAGAAGCCCTGCCCCCGGGGAAGGAAAAAAACAAGCTTGGGCTAATGGGGGGGGCCCAAAAAACTTTTTGGAAAAGATCTTTTTTTCCTCCCCCAAAAAAAAAACCCCCTTGTTTTTTCTGAAAAAAAAAGGGTTTTGAAAAAAAAATTTTTTGTAACTTTTCAGAAGGGGAAAAAAAACACGGGAAAGGGCCCAAACCAATCTGCGTTTTTTTGTTTTGGGTTGGAACTAAAAATCACCCTCGGGAAAACCTCCCGATGTTTTTTTGTCCGGGGGCCTGGATGGGGTTTCCACTATCAGTTTCTTGAAACTTTTTCCAAAAGGGGAAAGCTTTTTCCCCCGGGGGGGCCATTCTAAAAGGGCTTAAAACCAATTTTTGGGGTTCCCACAGGGGGGTTTTTCCCCCCTTTCCTTGGGGGGGAAAAGGCCCTTTTCTTTTACCCTTTACCCAAACCGGGAAAAAAAGTTTTTTTTCAAAACCCCACCCCCTTTTTTTTACCTTTCCCCGGGATAGTTTTTTAAACCAGCTGTGTCTCCCAAAACCCCTTGATGGAAAAAAATTTGGGCCCAGTGCGGGGGGGATTTCATTTTGGGGAAATTTAAAAAAAAAACCGATGGCCTTCTGGCGAAAGAACAGTTGTGGTTTCCGAAAAAACATGAAATTTCGGGGGGGGGACCTTTTTAAATCCGTCTAAAATTTTCTACGCTTCGGAAAAGCCTTTGTTAAATCTAAACAAAAGGCCAAATGGGGTATTTATTCTTCGGTTTGGAAAAAGCCTACAAAACCACCTTTGGGGAATTTTCTGGGGGGTTTTTTTTTTTTTCCCTTTTTATCTTTCCCGGGGGTTTCCCTTTGGGGTTTTTTGGGGGGGGCTTTTTTCCAATTTTTCATTTAAATTTTTTGGGGGTGGGGGGGGGGACAATTTTTTGGGGGCCCGGGGTTTGGGCCCCCCCCTCTTCTGTTTGGTTTTTATTGGGGGGAGGGGTTGGGGGGGGTTTCCCCAAAAGGGGGGGATTTTCTGTTTTTCCTGCCCCCCTTTAGCCCTTAAGATCAAAAAATAAACATTGTCAAATCAAAAATTTTCCCCCCCAGGGTTTTAGTTTTCAAATTTTTTGTTTTGGTTTTTTCTTGGGTGTTTTACGCAAAATGGAAGCCTTTTTACCCCGGCCCCCAGCGGCCCGGGGTCCAGCTTTTTGGGGGTTTAAATTCTTTAGTGGGCGGATGGTGGGTAAAAAGGGGGTTCACTTTTTTTTTTTCCTTTTCCAAATGGGGCCCCCCCAGTTTCATTTCACTTTGCATTCCCTTTTTCGTCAGTTTTTTTTTCCCCATTTTCCCGAAAATCAAAATAGGGGAAAAACCTCCCCTTTTTTGCGGGGCCCCAAAAAGGCCCAAATTTTTCCCAGGGTTTTTTTTGGGGGGAAAAACTCACTTTCTCGCCCCATTCAAAAACCCAAAAAAAACCCTTTTTTTTCCAGGAAAAAATTTGAATATTCTGCGGGGCGTAGCCAAAACACTGGGCTGGGGGGGGCTTTTATAAGGAAAAACCCTTTTTTGCACTGGGGGGCTTAATTTGGGTTTTTGGGGGGTGTTTCGGGGCTTGCCATGGGGGGGTCCTTTCCCCCCAAAATCCTTTGGGGCCCCTATCCCCATTTAAGGGGGTTTGTCTCTTTTCTTGGGGGGGGATTCCCCACCCCCCCCCCGTGTTCTGGCCCCTTTTAAGCCCGGGGGGCCCGGTGGGAAAAAAACCCCCACTGTTCCCAAAAACCCCAGGGGTGAAATTTTCTTTGGGAATTTTTCTTTTTTATTTTTGGGCAGTTTTTTGAAAACCCAAAAAAAAACCCCCTGGGCCCCATGGGGGCTGTGGCTAACCCCTTTAGTTTCCCCAAAATTTAAAAATTTGGAAAAAAAAAACCCCCCAAATTTTTTGTTTTCCCCCAATTTTGGGGCTTTGTATTGGGAGGCCTTTTAGTGGGGAATTTTCAGGGGGCTTTTGGAAACCCAGGGGGTTTGTGTCGGGATTTTTTTCCCAAGTTTTCCAGAAAGAGCCCCCCGTTGGGCCCTTTTTTTTTTCCCCCCAAGAAGGGTTTTGTTTTGATCTTGCAGGGTTTTTGCCAAAGGGGGGCCTTTTTCCGCTCTTTTTATTACAAAAGGGAATTTTTATGCTTGGGCCTTTTGTCAAAAAATTTTTTTCCCAAAACCTATTTAGAAAAAAATTTTTCCCCCTGACGGTTCCAAAATTGTAGATTGGGGGAGTTTGGAAAGGGGGCAGGGCCCTTTTGCCCTGGTTTTCTCCCCAAAATTTCTTTTTTAGGGGGCTTAAATTTAATTCAGGGGTTGGGGTTTTTTTATTTTTTCTGAAAATTTTAAACTCTGTTTTTGGGGATTGGGGAAAAATTTGCTCTCAAATCAAAACCAAAAGAAGGGGGTTTTTTGGTTTTGTCGGATTCGGGTTTTTCAGCTTTTTGGGGGGGGCCTTTGTGGTCGCAACCTCCAGGGGGGGAATTTTCCCCAACCCTTTTTCACTTTTTTTTTTTTTTTTTTTACCCAAGGGGTTGGGGAAAACTATGGGTTTTCAAACCCCCTTTTTTCTGGGGGGGGTTCCCCGGTTTAAAGTTTGGGCCTTTTGGGGGGGAATTGGAATTGGGTTTTTATCGTTTTGGGGCCAGAATTTTCCACAAAAAAGGGGAAAAATTTTCAAAAAAAATTTCTTTCCCTGCTTTAGGGGTTTTGAAAAAAAAAAACCCCCCAAAAATTTAAAGGAAATTTTGTCAGAGGAAATCCCGGCCAAGGGGGGAATTTTGGGGGTAGGGGCAGGGGGGGGGGGTTAAAACCCCCCTCTTTCGAAACCGGTTCCCTTTTAAAAAACCTCAAGGGTTTTCCCTTTTCCCTCCACGGGGGTTTGGTTTGGTTTATTTAAAGAAATAAAAAAAAGTTCTCTGGTTTTTGGGGCCCCTGGGGAAAATGGGGGCCCTTTTGTATTTTACCCATTCATTTCCTTTTTTTAAAGGGGGGTGAGGGGGGCTCCGTCCCTTCCCGGGGGGGGTTTTCAAAACCCTTTCCCTGGGTCGGGGGGGGCTTGCGTGGGGGCCCAGTTTAAATTTTTTTTGGGGTTTGCTGGGACGGGGGGGGTTTAAAAAACTAAATAGGGGGGGGGGTTAGTTGTTGGGTTTTGGGTTTTTTAGGGCCCTGTATAAACCAAAAAATGTTGGGTTGGCCAAAACATTACGGGGGGGGTAGGATTTTATTGGGGGCCCTGGGGGAGGGGTTTTTTTTCCCCCTTGCAGAAAAAGGTTTGGAGGAGGGGCCCCGGAACCCCCAAAATTTTGTAAACCCCCCCCTTTTTTCCTTTTTTGTTTTTTCGCCCCCTTTTTTTTTAAAAGGGTTTTTTTTTTTCCTTTTTTCGGTTTTTCCCTTTTAAACCTTCTTTTTCCCCCCACTCTTTTTTTTCTCTGTGGTCTTTTTTTAAAAAAATCCCCCCCGCATTTGGGCCCTTGCGGGTGACCCACCCCGTGGGGCGGCAGGGGGGATGGGGGATTTTCCCGGTGATTTAGGGGGGGGCCCAAAAAGCCCCCACATCCCTTTTGGGGTCGGGGGCCTCTTTTCCTTTGGGGGGGGTTTTTTTTCCCCCCCCTCTGGGGGGCCCCGGGGGGGGTATTTTAAACGGGCTTTTCCCCCTTTTGGGGCTGGGGGCAAGGAAAAAGGCAGTTCTCCCGGGGCTGGGCCAAAAGGGGAAAAAAAACCCCCCGCCCCTGCTTTATGCTTTTCTGTTCCCGGGGGGTTTTGGGGATTTATAAGGGGGGGGAAAAAGGGTCGGTTGGCTTCTGTTTTGTCGGGGAATTTTTCTCCTGATGCCCCGGGGGGGGTTTTAAGGGGGAAAAGAGGTTTCTTGGGGCCCCGGGCCCCTTTTGGGTTGGGGTTTCCCTGGGGGGGGGGGTTTAAGGGGGGAGACGGGGAAAATTTTTCAAAACATAAAAACTTTGGGTTTTTTTCAAAAAACCCCCACCCCCCAAAAAAAAGAGGAAGGGGGAAGGGGGGGACCCCCCATTTCTAGGGGCATTAAAACGATTTTTCCGGGGGCAGTTGGGCTCGGGTTTGGGGAAAGAGGGGGGGGGCAGAGGGAACAGGGTTTTTTTTGGGGTTCCCGGGGGAAAGTGGTTTGAAGGGGAAAAGGCCGGAAAAAGGGCCCATTTTTTTTTGCTCTGAGTCCTTTTTTTTCTATTTTAGAAGGGCTTTCAGGGGGCTAGCAGGTGGGCCCCCGGGCAGTGGAAAAAAGGGGGTTAAAGGGTTGTCACTTTCCTCGTTTCCCGTGCAGGGGGCCAAAAAAGGCCAAAAACGGGGGGGGAGGGTGCTTTAGGGGGGAATAAAAAAACTCGGGGGGGACAAGGGGAGGATCCGGGGGGGGGGACCCCCTTTAAACAGTTAAAATTTTGGGGCCAAAAAATTGGGTTTTTGGTTGGGCCCGGGGGTTTGAAAAAGGTTTGTCTCGGGAAAGGGGGGGGAGGGTTTAAGACAGAAACCCTTGGGGGTCCCCAAAAAGTGGACCCCCGGTTGGGATGGGGGGGGACGTCAAAAAAAAGGTTTCGAAAGGGAAATGCCCAGGGAAAACCCCCCCTTTCTGACAATTTTTTGGAAAAAACCCTTTTGGGGTTTCCCTCCCCGGGCATTAAAAGGGGGGGGTGCTTGGGAAAGTACGTGTCCAAAATTTTTTATTTTTCCCTTTTCCCCCCGGGTTTAGGTGGTTTTCCCAAATTTCCCCCGAAGTTTTGGGGCATGTCAAGGGGACCGCTGTTCCCGGGCAGGGGGGTGTGGGGTGTTTGTTGCCAAGGCAAAACCCATTGGGGTTTGGGGGTTGGGTTAAAAGGGGGCCCCGGGTTTATTGGGGGCGAAAAAAAATTTCCCGGGGGGGCCCCCAAAACCCCTCCCTTTTTCACGGAAAACTTTTCCCTTTTTTGGGGTTTTTAGGGGGGGTTTCCCCAATTTCCCAAAAAGTGAAATGGAAAAAAGGGAAAATTTTTTGGGGTTTTTTTAGGGCCCGCCAAAAAAATGGGTTTGGGGGGGAGGGTTTAAGGGGGGGTTTAAAAAAAGGGGTTTTTTTTTCTTATGGGGTTCCGCATAAAGAAAAGGGGTTTTCCACCCGTTTCAGTCTTTCGGGGCCCGGGGGGCTGATGAATTTTTTTTCTCCCCAAAAAATTTTTAAAAAAAAGGGGGCCGGTTTTAAGCCCCTTGGGGGGAATGGGGCAAGATTGGGGGCCCCCACCCCCCAACCCCCCAAAGGGGGGGGGACCTGGTTGGGGGGCCAAAAAAAAAACCGGGGGCCCCCCCCCCCCAGGGGGGCTTTTCCCAGCCCCGTTTTTTTTTCCCTTTTGCTTCTTTGGGCGATGAAAAAAAGGGGCCCGGGGCCCCCCGCCTCGAAAAATTCCTTTGAAAGGGGAGTTTGGGGCCCCTGGGGCAAGGGGGGTTCAAACCGGGTGGGGATGGTGGGGTGAGGAAAAGGGGAAAAAGGGCACCCCCCCTTCCCCCAAAAAAAAAATCCAGGGCCTTTTTTTTCCAACCCGGGGGGGGCAAATTCCCGGGCCCGCAGGTTTTAAAGGGGGCCCCCCAAAACCCCGGGGCCCAAATGGGAAACTAAACAAAAAAAATTTTTTCTCCACCCGAAAGCGGGGCGGGGTTGGAAAGAGGGGGTATTAACCCGAATTCTCTTTTCCCATTCATCCCTCTGCCCCCAAGGGGGCAGTGGTTTAAAATAAAACCATTGGGAAATTTTTTTCCGTGGGCCCAAAATTCCCAAAAAAAATTTGAGGGGCCCCGCCCAAATTTTTTGTGGCCCCAAACTATTTTAAAAAAAAACCCTCGGGGGCTCTTCGGGAAAATAAAAAATTTAAAGCCCGAAAGGGAAACCCTTCCCCCCTCTTTTTGGGGTTTTTTTAAAATTTTTTTCCAAAAAAATGCCCAAAAAAAACCAAACCCCCAAAAGGGGGGCTGTTTTGGGGGGGGGGTGTTTGGGGGCCCTTTTTTTTTAACATAAAATTCTTTTTTCTTTTTTCCCCGTTTGCTCTGGGGGGGGCTTTTCCCCCCCTTCCCTGGCTGTTTGCTGCGGAGTCACTTTTTCCCCCCCAAAGGGGCTGTTTCCCAATTCCCGGCTCACCCGGGGAAAACTGCCCCCCCTTTTGTTCCCCCCGGTTTTGTTCTTGGGGCCCTTGGTTCCCGGGGCTGAATTTGGAGAAATTTTTCCCCGGGCCTTTTTTGTTGGGGGTTTGGGGACCCTTTAAAAGGTCCAAACCTCTTTTGGGGGTTTTTTTGTTTTAGTTTTGTTTATCCCCGAGGTTGATTTCTTGAGGGGTTTTCCTTTTTTTTGGGGGGGGTTTTGAATTTTTTTGGGTTTTCCTTTAAAAAATGGGGGAAACCCCCAAAATTTTCCTCCACCCCTTTCCAAAAGGTTTAATTTCGGTGTTTAGGGTTTTGGGGCGATTTGTTTTGGGGCCCCCCGGGGTTTCCCCGGGGCTATGAGTGGTCCCGGGCCCCCTGGGGCGATTTTGGGCCAAAAGGGGGTGGGCCCTTTTCCCCGTTCTTTTTAAAAAAACCCTTTTTTTAAAATGAAAAACGTCTCTTGGGTTTACAAAAAATTTAATTTTAAGAAGGGGAAACTGGAAACTTTTTTTTAATTTTCCAATATTTCAAAAAAAAATTTTCCCGGGCCCCATTTTGATTTTTTTTCAGGGGGGCCCCGGGGACCCGGGGGCGGGGAATTTTTGGAAAAAATTATGTAAAAAAAAACTGTGCTAAAAAACCCTGTTTTCCCAATTTGTTTTCCGAAAAAAACCCAAATCCCCAAAAACCCCTACCCCGGGTTTTAAAAATTCAAAAATGCCAAAAAACAAATTTCAAAATTTCGCAAAAACGGGGTTTTCCAAGGGGTTGGGGGTTTTTCCCCAAAAGGGGGGGCCTTTTTCGGGGCCCCAAAACGTCGAGCCCTTTCAAAAACCCCAGGGGGCCCAAATTTCGAAACCCTAAAATTTTTTTTCAAAAAAAAAAATTCATTTTAAAGGGTGGTTTTGGGAGTAAAATTTTTGGGCCCCGGGGGGCCGGGGGGGACATCAAAAAATTTTCAAAGAAAAAATTTTTAAAAATTCATCTGAAAAAATTCAAAAGGGAAAAAAAACCCCAAAAAAACCCCTTTCCCTTTTTTCACCCCATTTGGGGAATTTTTTCCCGGGGAGGGCTCTAAATCACTGACCAAAAAAAAGCTTTTGGGCCCAAACTTTTGGGGCCCCCCAACCAAATTTTCCAAAAAGTTTTTTTCCTTTCTTTTTTCAAAAAAAATCTCCCAGCTTTTTTAAAAAAAAAACAAATCAAAAGGGGAAATTTTCTTTTTTAAAATTTTCAAAAAATGGGGAAAAATTCGGGAAGGGGGTTTTTCAATCCCCCGTTTTAAAACCCAAAGGAAAACTAAAAAACGTTTTTAAAAAAACCCTTCCCATGATTTCTGCACCCGGGTTTTTTGGAATGATTTTCATTTTTTTCAGGTTTTGAAACCCCATTTTTCCCAGAAAGCGGGTTCCCCCAACAAACCCCAAAAAACCCCCCCAACCCCCCCAAAAACCACCCCCCCCCCCCCAAAAACCCCCCTTTCCCCCCCCCCCCAACCCCCCCCCCCCCCCCCCCCCCCCA
>JAMYXO010002574.1:12500-23181 GCA_033310375.1 Conus canariensis | reverse complement strand
GGCGATAGTGACTGATCAGTGACTGATCAGTGATAACGAAGATTGATTTGTGATAACGATCGATCATTGATGATGACGATTGATTAGTAATAACGACGGATTAATGATGGTGAAGACGACTAATTAGTGATAGTGACTGGTTAGTGATCGATGGTGACGATTGATTTGTGATAATGACTGGATAATGACTGGTCTGAGCTGGTGATGAATGATTCGCGATGACTGATCTGTGATGATGGTTGATTAGTGATGACTGACTGGTGATGGTGACTGATCAGTGATCATGACGATTGACTTGTGATAATGACTGATTAGTGATGTGGCTGACTAGTGATGATGATAACTGGTTGGTGATAGTGACTGATGATGACGACTGACTAGTGATAATGATTGACTAGTGATGGTGAGAACTGATTGGTGATAGTGACTGACTAGTGATAGCGATTGATTCATGCTAATGACTGACCGGTGATGATAACGATTGAGTTGTGCTAGCAATGACTGACCAGTGATTATGATGATGTTTGACAAGTGATAATGACTGATCAGTGATGGTGATGATTGACTAGTGATAACGGTTGATTATTGATGGTAACTGATAGGTCATTGATTGACTGCTGATGACTGTTTGTTAATGAGAGGTGATGAAGATGGATCGGAGACGATAGTGGTGACGACGTTTGTTTTGTGATTGATTGATTGTGGATGTAGATTGAGTGGTTTCGATGATTGATTTATGATTGATTGATTGGTGAAGATGATCGACTGGTGATTAAACTTGATTGTTGGTGACAGCTGACTCGAAATGATGATTGATTTGTGTTGTAATTATTTTTGACTTGTGACACAGTGTTTGGTAATTGATTGATTAATAATGATACTGATGAATAAGTGTTGATAATCAACTACTGAGGATTGATTAGGTTATGAAGATTAATTAGCGATGATGATTAGACGGTAATGGTGATTTATCGATACTTATTATTAATTGTGATTTAGTTGTTTGATAATTGCTTTCCGTTTCTTGGGAACATTTGCTTGAATTTGATATCTCGCTTCTCCCCTGCCAACCTTATGATGGAATTGAATCCATATACTTACTGTTATTTTTCTTTTTACTTCTATTCAATTATATCTATTTTTCACTTGTTAGGGCAAAATATAATAATACTTTTGTGTACTAACCAACACCGGGGTGATTTTAAGAAACAATGGCATTCCGATGCTGTCATCTGAACTGTTTGAATTCTTGCTCCGTTCTGTGACATGAATTGTAGCCTAGGCCAGTTCAGAGCCAGTGTCGGAATGTTCTATGCCAGGGCTCTCCAATTACCTACATACAAAATGTCTTTTGTCACTGTTAGCACTTTTACTCCTATCCTCCTTTTAACATCATACAGATCTAGAGCTTTGACTCTTGCATTCTTTACCTTCATCATGTTCGAGTTCATTCTACCCAAATTAATATATTGTAGAAAGCCTCTTGAAAAGACTACTAACCTTAACAAATCATGCAATGACCTTAGTGTCCATGGGTATACTGGACCAGGTAATCTTATGCTTACCTTTCAGTGTATACTATTAGTTCAGTTGCTTCTGGAACTTGCGGGTGACATTCACCCTAACCCTGGACCAGACAACGTCGACCTGGATGGATTTTCCATTATGCACCTGAATGTGCACAGTTTGAGTAGGAAAATTCCCTTAGTTCAATGCGAAGCAAGCTGCTTTGATGTTATAAGTGTATCAGAAACATGGTTCTCAGAAACCACAGCTGATGATGACGTCATGATCCCTGGTTTTCACCCTCCTCTTAGGTGTGACAGGCCTGGAGACGCGCATGGTGGTGTCGCTGTATATGTAAAAACTAAATTAATCTGTAAACCCAGGCCTGATCTGAGTGTAGCAGATTTAGAAGCGGTATGGGTGGAGACTAAACTGGGTCAGGACACATTATTGGTTGGAACATTCTACAGGCCTCCTGATGTTAATGTAGCTTACTGGGGCTTAATCGACCAATCAATCCAGCTTGCAGGCAAGACTCCTCATAAATATATTGTTCTTGGAGATTTCAATGCTGACTGTGCAAATCAACTCCCATATCATCTCCAGAATATAATGATTACAAATAGTTTATTTCAACTGGTTAAGAACCAACCCGTATTACTGAACAATCTTCAACATTACTGACCTTATACTTACACCATGTCCTGATATGATCCAAACCACGGACGTAATGCCACCGATCTGTAGTGACCATTCATCACCATATGCTGTCTTGAAAAATCATCATAGACCCAACACATGCTACAGACGCACAATTTATAATCACTCGAAGTTAGATGTTGCAAAATTGATTACCGAATTATCAAATACTAATTGGAATGCAATTCTGTCTTTAGAATCAATTGATGATGCTGCTGAAAAAATGTCAGAAGTACTCATGAACACAGCAAAACTTTATATGCCAGTTAAAGAAATTACAGTCAATGAACGTGATGCTCCATGGATAACTATTGAAATGACAAAAAATTATAAAAAAAAGAAAAATGCCATTCACAGATTAGCCAAATCCTTAAATTTTGGTTGGACATGGGCATTATTTCGTCGAATCCGTAATGACCTTACAGAAAAAATCAGATTAAGAAAGGCTGAGTATGCACTTGAACTTGATAGTCGTATTTCTTCTCCTTGCGGTTTTGGATCAAAGGACTGGTGGAAACTAGTAAAAACATTCATTTCAACTACAGGTATGCCTCAAGACGATATTCCCCCAATAGAAGAAAATGGTGTAGTTTACTACTCCATGAAAGACAAAGCAACTGTATTCAATACATACTTTGCTGCGCAGTGATCGGTGGATGGTGGAGCTGAGATTCCTGGATTAAATGAACTCAACGGGTCCATAGATCAATTGACTCTTTCTACAAATATAGTATTTTAAATATTGAAAAGTCTTGACTGTAAAAAAGCAGTAGGGCCTGATTTAGTCCATAACAAGGTGTTAATAGCTGCTGCAGATGTTATCTGTGAACCATTGACTTTTTTGTTTAAACCGTTCATTAACAGAATGTAGGTTTCCATCCGTATGGAAACTAGCCCATGTAACTCCAATATTCAAAAAAGGAGACAGAAACAAGTGTGGAAATTACCGCCCCATTTCGCTCTTGAGCTGTGTAGGCAAAGTGCTGGAGAAATGTGTTCAAAAACATGTTTTCAAATACCTCACAGATAACAATCTTTTAGCAACCGCTCAGTCTGGGTTTATTCCACATGACTCGACTGTCTTTCAACTTTTGAGTATATACGATGACTTTTGCACATTTTTAGAAACTAAAACAACTGCACAAGCAATTTTTTTTTTTTTTACATATCTAAAGCCTTCGATAAAGTGTGGCACCAAGCATTATTACATAAACTGTCTGCTTTGGGTATCCGTGGACAACTTCTCGAGTGGTTTACTGACTATCTAAGAGATCGGTCCCAGGCTGTTGTTCTAAAAGGGAGTAAATCGTCCTACCTTCCAATATCAGCAGGTGTTCCGCAAGGTTCTGTTCTTGGACCACTTCTATTCCTTGTCTACATAAATGATATTGCACATGATATTGAATCGATTATCAAATTATTTGCAGATGATACTAGCATATATCTGGCGTTAGATAACACCCAACTCAGGACAGAAATTTTAAACTCAGATCTTGACAAAATAAGAAAGTGGGCTTCTGCTTGGAAAGTAGAATTCAACCAATCCAAAACTAAATTATTAACAATTTCCAATCACACAGTACCCGAAACACAGCCCTTGAAATTTAGTGATGTGATAGTACAGGAATCAGACTCCCATAAGCATCTAGGTGTAATGATACAAAACAACTGTAAATGGGACCTCCATATTAAATCTATTTTATCCAAGTGCCGTGTCCTTATTGCATGTCTTCGGACATACAAGTACAGATTGAGTCGTAAATCTCTTCTTACTTTGTATAAATCATTTATTCTACCTCATTTTGACTTCTCAGATGTTATTTGGGACAACTGTACGAATAAACAAAGCGAAGATCTTGAAAACCTCAATTTGGACGCTATTAGGACAATCACTGGTTCGGTTCGTGGTACTAATCATCAAAAACTATATAATGAATCAGGACTAACGTCCCTTAAAGAAAGACGTCGTAATAAACTCATATTGTATTTCAAATTTGTTAATGGCATTGTGCCATTGTATTTAGTTGAACGTCTTCCTCCTCTAGTTGCTTCAATCAATCCTTATCACAGACGGAATCCCCAGGAAAGACAAGTACCAAGGTGCAGACTGGAACTGTATAAATTATCATTCTTTCCTTCCACTACTATTCTTTGGAACAGTCTTCCTGATAACATTAAGCAGTCTGATTCTCTTAGTTTTGTTAAGCGTTACCTTAGTAATACAGATACAGTTGTTCCTTCTTAATATTATTTGCAAGACAGACAATCTGAAATAATAATTTGCAAACTGAGACTGGAAATGAGTGACTTGAACAGTGACTTATTTAAACGACACCTGTCAAACAGTGCAGCATGTAACTGTGGTTATCCTGTTGAAGACGCCAATCACTTTTTGTTGCACTGCCCACTCTTCCAGTTAGCTCGAACTCAGACAATAGCGTTACTGCCTAATGACATAAAGCAGATGCTAAAATTTTGCTATGTGGTGACTAAAACAAAACCTGCACTGAAAACTGTGCAATAATAATTACAACTGGTGAGTTTATTCGCATGTCTAACAGATTTATCCGCTAAAATATTTCCTCCATCTTATGAATGATGTGACTTTTTTCACCATATGTTCAGCATTCTTTCTCCTTCATCTGCTACACTAGTGTATAGTCTGCTTCCAATGAGCTTACCTACTGTAGTGACTTAAAATCTCAAATATATTACAATCTTACAACTTACCTACTGTAGTGACTTAAAATCTCAAATATATTACAATCTTAAAAGAGGTCTTGGCCTTCAGCCTGCCCTGGCACAGATAGTTTGTTCTAATTGAATGTTTTGCCTCGGTGTTGGATTTTCCTTTTCCTTGCTTTGCTCTTCCCTCCCTAAAAACTTGTTTCAGGTTGTTATTTGTTTTCAGATTATTTCTTGAATGCAAGCGTTCATATTCAATTTTTTTGCAGCCAATCCATTGTTTTTATATTCAGTGAGTACCGTGTATAAGCATTTTGCTTGTTGTACTCGTCTTATATGTTGTTGCTGCTTTTGTGTGTACTTCTTGAATAAATTCGTTTAAACCGACAGACAGACAGCAAGATAGAGAGAGAAAGAGACAGAGAGACAGACAGACAGAGAGAAACAGACAGAGACAGACAGACAGACAGACAGAAACAGCCAGACAGACAGAGACAGACAGACAGACAGAGAGAGGCAGAGACAAAAAAAAAAAAAAAAAAAAAAAAAAAACGGAGACAGAGACAGAGAGAGAGACAAACACAGACAGACATACAGAGAGAAGATCAGCGATTTCAACTGCACACTCTTTATTACTACCCCGTAGTTATCCCCCGTGGCCCGCCAATCGATTGTCACGTGTCACGGTAATGGCGGACCAGAGCCAGGGCACCTGACAAGCACCGGGACAGTGTCAGACAGGGAGGTACTGTGGCTGTCAGGGAGGCTGGCTTTATGGCTAGACATTGGTGACGTCCCTTTGTGTGGGATAAAAACACGCGCAGGTGTACATGCAAGCGCTAAAAAGTTGGAGAGTTTGTACTTGTTGTTAGACAAACTTACAAAGTGGTGCGTGCGTGCGTTCGTGCGAGCGTGCATGCGTGCATGCGTGTGTGTGTGTGTGTGTGTGTGTGTGTGTGTGTGTGTGTGTGCGTGCGTGCGTGCGTGTGTGTGTGTGTGTGTGTGTGTGTGTGTGTGTGTGTGTGTGTGTGTTTAAACGCGCTAGTGCGTGTGTGCGTGCATGCGTGTGTGTATGTGTGTGTGTGTGTGTGTGTGTGTGTGTGTGTGTGTGTGTGTGTGTGTGTGTGTGTGCGTGCGTGTGTGCGTGCGTGCGTGCGTGTGTGTGTGTGTGTGTGTGTGTGTGTGTGTGTGTGTGTGTGTGTGTGTGTGTTTTCTACTCTTTGATTTCTAAACTGTATTCTGTCTCTGTCTCTCCCCTACCTGGACTTTACCGTCGGTCTGTCGGTCAGTCCGTTTGTCGGTCTGTCCGTCTGTCAGTCTGTCCGTCTGTCGGCCTGTCCGTCTGTCGGTCCGTCCGTCTGTGCCGCTTCCACCCTCCCTCCCTCCCTCTCTCTCTCCTTAATATTTGAAGAAAGCATATACAAGACAGAATCTTAACGTTTCTTAGTAGGTTATTAAGAATACAAAATGTATATACACAGTTTTCCGTTATGTGAACCTACTCTTCCAAGGGTGTAGTGGGTTTCATGACTGAAATCTCTGTTTCTCCCCCCCCCCCCCCCCCCCCCCTTCGACTCTCTCTCTCTCTCTCTCTCTCTCTCTCTCTCTCTCTGTCGGGGGGGGCACGACGGGTAATGGCGGCTGGCAGGAAGTTTGTGTCGAGTGCTGCAGGAATATTTGCTTTGTTCAACTGGAATTCTGGACTGTTTAATACCTATACTTGTTTGTATACATCGTAAGTACCAAGTGACAGTAAATGTGATAGAAAATGGTGGACTTGAACACTTGGAGGGCCGTTATCGGCGTTTTCTATGGTAAAGTAAATGTGAGAACAAAATGTAAACAAAACAGGTCAGGTGACTTTGTGAAGGTGAGTTCAGAGACAGATACAAAAACACACATTTCTTCCATTGATATCGTCGTCGGCTTTGGTTTGATCTTCATAGTGTACGGAGTGATTTCCAGTTTCATTCAAAATGTAACGGAATCTGTGTCATTCAACAGTACGATGTATTATTTCAATGTGCAAAAGGGGACTGGAATCGAATGTGTGGATGAAGGGCAATGTGTCAACACATACATGTGTCAACTTGACACGCACGTGCAAGTGCTGCTGTCTGCTTTCTGTGCAATGCGTGTCGTGTTCTCGCTGCGTAGGCTGCTTCTCAGTGGAGACATTGAGACCAACCCTGGCCCCAATACTGAAGAAAAAACACAAATGAAAGATGAAGTCGAAAAGAACACATACACACTGATAGAACAAGACAAGCTTGTTGAAGCAATGATGCAAGCGATGCAAAACCAGCTGCGTGAACAAACCACAGTGCTCAGAAATGATATGTCTGAAATAAAACAGGACTTGGGCCAAGTGAAACGACAGTGCGAGGAAATAAACAAACGCTGTGACAGACTGGAGACTGAACAAAAACATCTGACTGACACAGTGAAAGACATAACATATGACATACATTACCTGTTTGCTGTGTCAGGTGAAAGAAAGGAAGAAATACGACAATGTTCTGAAACAATTGACAGCATGAGACAAGAACTGGACAAACTGAAGGCTGACACAGAAAAACTAGAAAGTTTCTCTCGAAGAGACAACCTAAGATTTTTTGGTATTCCCCAACAGGGCCCCAGCGAATCATTTGACGCATGTGCGCGTGCAGTCGTTGATGTGTTGAATAGCATTGACGGACAAAAACAATGGACTGACAACGACATCGGACGTGCACACAGAACAGGATACAGACGAGATGACCAACCACGACCAATGATCGTGAAATTCAACAGATGGAAAGACAAGATGCGCATAATTGGCGATAGAGAGGTCAGAGAGAAATTACAGCAACAAGGAGTAAGAGTGGCTAACGACCTAACAAACCAACAGATGAAAATAAAGGTTAGAGCTCGTGAGGAAGGGAAAAGAACATTTTTTTCCACAGGGGACAACTCGTGATTGGTCCACGATTACCTGACCCACGCACTTACGCGGAAGTAGTAGAGGGTGGCCGAGAAAATAATAAGACAAACACACACACAGTTACACCTTCTACTCCTCAATTTCAATCTGGAGAGAGTGGGGAGGGTGGGTCTCTATCTGTTTCAGCCAATCAACAGGCATCTCGTCCTGTTAACGCATTGAGGGGGGATGGCAGTGAGGGTGGTGCGTTTACATCTTCCTCCGCTTCCCCACCCCCAGTTCGTGCTACACCCGATCGGCAACGGAGTGGTAATGGTGGTAAGGATGGGGGTTGCAGAGCGGCTCGTGACAGAGGCGGAGGTCAGCGAATTGGATCAGCGGCCAGTAGCGGGGATTCCCCCCGTGTCTCCACGGATCGACGTCACGGTAACGACGAACTCACAGCGCGTGGCGGAGTTGTGCCCGACAGACAGAGGGGCATGCGAGCGTACCTGTCTAACCAGTCCAGCAAGTCTCTATGTGGGGAAAGGGGTACGGGTGGTACTAGAGCCTTGCGTTCAAACTCTGTAAAAAGCAAATAGGACAGGCTAGACCATCCACAACAATGGACTTTCTTAAGTTATAATGTTGAAAATTTGTTTCCAAAACTACGTGATGTTTCTTTTGTAAATTATGTTAACAAATTTGATTTTGTTTGCCTTACAGAAACCTTTTTAGATTCGTCTTTTGACTATAAATGCATCTTCAATGATTATATAAAATTTCATGTTTCAGCTAGAAAGTTTTCATTTCATGGAAGAAACTCAGGAGGTATACTCCTTTTAGTAAGAAAATGTTTGGAAAAATATGTAAAAGAGATTCAGATAAATTGTGACAATACAATTGTTATAAGAATAGATAAAACTGTTTCTGGTGTGAATAAAGATATCATTTTTGTTGGTTGTTATATTGTTCCAGAAGGAGGCCCTCTGTATAATGATAAGGCTATCAAAGATGGCGTACTTCTATTAGAAGAGGCTTTATTGGAAAAGTTTGATAAAGAGGATGTATACTTTATTGTAACTGGTGATATGAATGCACGAACAGGTCAGATGCAATCTGAGCATGAAGATATGACAATGTATGATTTTGATTTGTATGAAATGGATGACATTTTTTTACGTCATTCAAAAGATATGGTTGTAAATAGCTTTGGGAAAACGTTAATGGATTTTTGTTTTTTGTTTGATATGAATATCTTAAATGGGTTTTGTGATGGAGATAAAGAGGGTAATTACACTTTTGTATCCCCTAATGGATGTAGTGTGGTTGATTACTTTTTGATTCATGTTGATTTATTACCGAAATTTGATTTGCATGTTGGTGACTGTGTTCATTCGTGGCATTTACCAATCGAAGTTGTATGGAATAACGTTCACCGGAATTTGGAAAGTAACCAGGTTAAACAACCAGGTGAAGAAAAAATTGTTTGGTCGAATGAAAATGTCCATAAATATAAAGACGAACTTGAAAGTGATGAGTTCCAAAGTTGTTTACAGTCAGCCCTCCTGCAAATGGATATTGATATAAATGATAGTTTAAATCTTTTTGTTAATGCTTTATATGGAGCTGCTGCATGTATGGTCCGCACGGTAGGTCAAGGTCGAATAAAAAGTAATGACTGGTTTGATGCTGAATGTTAGAGAAAGAAAGCAGAAGTAAAAAGGCTGCTAAAAAGATTTCAGAGATGTAAAACAGCTAGTGATAAAAAAGAAAAAAGAGTAGAATATGCAGTATCACGAAAAGAATACATCAAACTGAGAGAAACTAAGCAATTAGAATTTGAGGAAAATAGACTAAAGAAATTAAGAGAATCCATAAACGATTCTAAAACACTTTGGTCAGTAATAAGATCTGTTAATAAGAAAAGCTTAATCTATAATGAAATCTCCATCCAACAATGGTATGATCACTTTTTTCATGTTTTCAATGACTCAGATAATACTGTACCTCTGGAAGAAGACATTTCACTGGATGATGAGGTTGAATCTGTGCCACTGTTCAATAACACCATTTCTAGAGAAGAAGTAATGGATGGTATCAGACATCTAAGGACAGGGAAAAGTGCTGGACCCGACAGAATTGTTGGAGAAATGTTAAAAGAAGCAAATTCTATCATAATTGATTTTCTTGTTCGCTTATTTAATGAGCTTTTTGAACACGGCAATTTTCCTTTAGAATGGGCTAAATCTATTATTATTCCAATTTACAAAAAAGGTGATTCCAGTAATCCAGATAATTATCGTGGTATAGCACTCACTAGCACCATTAGTAAAGTGTATACTCATATCTTGAACAAAAGATTATCAAAATGGGCTGAAAATGAAGGAAAAATATTAGAAGAACAAGCAGGTTTCAGAGCAAATTATAGTACTATTGACCATATATATACACTATATTCACTTGTACAGAAATATTTATTGAGCAATTCTAAACTCTATATAGCCTTTGTTGACTTCAGGAAGGCTTTCGACTCTGTGAATCGTAATACTCTTTGGATCGTGTTGCGTAAAAGTGGAGTGAATGGAAAACTTTATTTGGCTATTCGTGGTATGTATAATTCTGTGCTGGCATGTGTGCGTGCAAAGAGTGAATATTCTAATTATTTTGACTGTTCAAAGGGTGTAAAACAAGGCTGCCTTTTGAGCCCACAATTGTTTTCTTTTTTTTATTAATGAGTTAGCAATTGAAATATCGAAAAAAGGAAAGCACGGTATTCAATTAATCTCAGGAGCTGTTGAGATATTTTTGCTTCTATTTGCTGACGATGTTATTCTAATGTCTCAAACAGTTATAGGTCTCCAAAACCAACTAAAGTCACTAAAAGAA
>JAMYXO010002574.1:0-7500 GCA_033310375.1 Conus canariensis | reverse complement strand
AGTAGTCCCAGTACTCAAGGAAGGTAAACCGAGGACATCAGTGCATAGTTACAGACCCATAGCTCTAACATCACATGTTGGTAAACTTTTAGAAAAAATATTCAAAAACGATTGTTATATTACTGTGAAAAAGGTGGTGTGATTCCTGTTCAGCAAGCAGGCTTTCGAAAAGGTCGTTGTACCACAGACCATTTAGTAAAACTGACCAGTCACATTAAAAAGCAATTCTCCCGCAGAAAAAGTACTTTGGCTACATTTTTTGACGTTAAAAAAGCCTATGACTGCGTATGGCACGCAAGGCTATTGTAAAATTAAAAAAATGTTGGCATTTCTGGGAGAATGTTTGATTACATTAAAAGCTTCCTAACAGAAAGAAGCATATGTACGCGGATTGGAGGAACTTATTCATCCTTTAGGAATGTAGATATGGGTATTCCTCAGGGATCAGTTATTGCTCCCATGTTGTTCACCATCCTAATCCATGATCTGCCTAAATCTATGTCAAAAGCAATGCATGTAGTTCAATATGCAGATGATATTGCTATCTGGATTAATTGTACATTAAGGAAGCATTCCAATAACAGAACAATAAATTTTGTACAGAAGATGTACCAAAAGGAATTGGATAAATTATCTTCATATATGAAAAACAACGGATTAGAACTATCTGGAGAAAAACATGTCTTATGTTGTTTAACATTGGTGAGAACCCAAAGACTCTACCCTCGCTTTTGCTAGATGGTCAGATTCTGGAATATAAACAAAAAGTTAAGTTCCTGGGGGTATTCTTAACTCCTAAGCTGAACTGGAAAACACATATTGAAAACTTAATTGATAAAACAAGAAAAAGATTAAACATTCTTAAAATTATGTTATCAACCATAGGGTCAGGACTGTCATACCCTTTTACATCTATACATCTCTTTAGTCCGATCGAAATTGACTTATGGGCAGGAAGTGTATTTCTCTGTGCCTAATTATCTTTTAAAGAGATTGCATGGCTTGGATAGCAAGGCCATGAAATTAGCTCTGGGAGTCCCAGTACACACAAACACTCATAGATGTTATAAAGAAACAAATATATTACCTCTAAATGAGAAGCGAATATTGGATATATCCAAATATATTGTCAGAAGTCTTTCTGTTGAAAATTCAGTTACTGAAGAAATACTGATTGATTCCAGCAAAGATTTCCCTAAGAGGTCTAAAAACATATCTTACATTCAACCAATTAGAAACTACACATCTGACTTTATGTCACATTGTAATATTGATATTACTGCTATACCAGAATTTCCTGCAGTACCTCCAATGCCTCCTTGGGAGCACCTAAATGCTTCTTTTGATTACAAATACACTTTTTTAAAAAAAAAGAAAAGTGATAATGTAAAAATTTTAACAACTGAAGTTCGTGAACATTTAGAAAACAGCTATCCAAATCATTTAAAAGTGTTTACAGATGGATCGGTAATGGAATCCTCTGACAGTGGTTCAGGCTTTATAATACCAACCTTAAATGTCAGGAAATCATATTATGTAGGAAAGGGGTTTTCAATCTATATCTCAGAATTATATGCAATACTGAAGGCTTTGACTTACATATATGATACATCAATTGCTTTCTATCAAATTTTACTTTGTGTTGATTCCAAATCTGTTTTACAGTCACTAGAGCGTTGGGACTGCAAAGCTAGAAAAGATTTGCTTTTTGAAATAAAACATCTACTGCATTGTTTCATTACACTAGGCATAAGAATTGATTTTTGTTGGGTCCCATCTCACTGTGGTATAAAGTGGAATGAAATAGCAGACAGTCTTGCAAAAGAAGGAGCAAATAGAAAGATGGAAGATTTACTAAACAATCCCTTAGATCTATCCTCTTGTGAATTAATCCAAATTATGGAAAAATGTATGCATAAGCAGAATTCTAGTATTAAAAAAATGGCTACTTTACCGTCGTGCCCAAGGCACATTGTTAGATTAATTAATAAATTAAGGCTGAATACTTGGAACACTAAATATTCTCATGGTATTTCTTGTGTATGCAGAGAAAACATTTCTGTACATCATCTTTTGTTTGAATGCTCAGTGTTGACCCCACTCTATGAGGAGAAAGGTATTCAGATGAATAACTTTGATAATGTCAATACTGTCTTATATGGTTCATATGTTGCTGAAATTGCCATGGTTATTTTGCAGTCACAGGTTGTAAAATTTTTATAAAGATCAACAATTTTGTGTACCGCGAGGGTATTTCACTCATGTCAATATGCATATATCAGATGTGGGTTTGAAAGTACTAATGTGGATGATAAGTTAAGTGTGGAGGTGGTTTTTTTTGTTTTTTGTTTTTTGTTTTTTTAAATATATATAAGTGTCTAATATCATCTGGCGATGAAAAGACATTAAATAAACCACTGAACTGAACTGAACAGAAAATGTGTGAAGAAAATTCCACTTTAAAACGCAGAAAATGTGCGCAGAAAAAAATCACTTGAAAACACAGAAAATCTGTAAAGAAAATTCCACTTTAAAACACAGAAAAAGTGTCAAGAAAATTCCACTCTCAAACACACAAAATGTGTCAAGAAAACTCCACTTGAAAAAACACAAAAGTGTGTGAAGAAAATTCCGCTTTGGTAGACAAAAAAAAAACATACAGACAACATAAAAGAAAGGAAAATATGGGTGTCGCTGTACTACGGCGATGGATTATCTTCAGAAAGGGCCACCCTAATTTCACAAAAAGTGCTGTGGTAGCAACAAATGAATAGAGAGTAGATTATAACACAATACAACACCACGCAATACATTAAAGAAACATACCAGTACATACAACTCAGCACAACACAAGACAATACAATGCAGAAGAATGCAATGCACCACGAAAGAGAGAACGAAAAATAATTTGGGTAGAAACAGAAACGATTCAACTTCGTGTGCCAAACAAACAAAACCAGTTGTGTGGTGACCTGCACACACACAAAAAGTACAACATCGCATGCAGATCCAACACGAAGTAAAACCAATACAACTTTTTGTATTTACCTGACACACAGTGACGTCAGTTTACTTTTGTACACTGATCTTATACAAAACAAAATCAATACAACTTTGTGTACTGATCTGATACAAAACTAAAGAATTACAGCTTTCTTTGCAGCAGACAAAATAATCCGACTTTCTCTGTATATCGCCCACAATTCCCAACAATCCAACATCGCAGTTAGATAGATAGACAGACAGGCAGACAGACAGACAGACAACAGATAGATAAACAGGCAGACAGATAGGAAGGATGTGTGTGTGTGTGTGTGTGTGTGTGTGTGTGTGTGTGTGTGTGTGTGTGTGTGGTCCCCACAATTCCCAACAATCCAACATCGCAATTAGATAGATAGACAGACAGGCAGACAGACAGACAGACAACAGATAGATAAACAGGCAGACAGATAGAAAGGTTTGTGTGTGTGTGTGTGTGTGTGTGTGTGTGTGTGTGTGTGTGTGTGTGTGTGTGTGTGTGTATGTGTGTGTGTGTGTGTATGTGTGTGTGTGTGTCTGTGGAGAGAGAGAGAGAGGAGAGAGAGAGAGGAGAGAGAGAGAGAGAGAGAGAGAACGTGGGTTAAGTTTAATCAGAAAGTGTGAGAGGTGGGCGAGGGTATGAGAGAGAGAGAGAGAGAGAGAGAGAGAGAGAGAGAGAGAGAGAGAGAGAGAGAGAGAGAGAGAGAGAGAGAGAGAGATCAAAAAAGGGGGAAAACAGGACCTTTCTGCATGGATGATCCCCAGACTGACAGGATCTCTGGCATCTGTCTGACCCCATTTTTTTTTCTCCCTGAGGTCTGAGGCCGAAGCGATGTCCGTCCATTTCTGAAGCCAACAACTGTCCATGGCTTACAGTTGCCATGGAATCTGCACAGGGGGAAACTACTCCCTTGTCACCGACAGGGGAGACCACTGCAGGCGGGGGGCGGTGTGGCAGACCGATTACCATTCCTTGAATGCAGCAGAGAATTCGGTCAGAGGTCGAGGTTTACAGTAAAGGTCAAGTAGCAACAGCGGAGTTTGAACGAATGAAAATCACTCTGGTGCTCTGAGAAAAAATAAATGTTGTTTGAATGTGACAAAAACGATTTTTTTGTCATGGAAAATTTCGGTGTATATGTACTAGTTAAATGCAAAATGTCAGCAAGGATAGCAGAAAGATGCATGACTTGTAGACTCCTTGTGTTCCTACGCCATTTGGTGGGGCACAAAGATTTGGGAGTGAAAATCTAGTAGACGACAGAAAAATGAAGGGACATGTGGAACGTACCTGCATGTAAAAAAGAAGCAAATGATGGACCTGTCTCAGAAACAGGCACAACATGGTTCCATGGCTGGACTGTGCAGTGAAGATATTTTTGTGGCGACTGTTCCTCTAACACCAAGTGCAGCTTTGAGTGTAACAGACAATGTACAGCGTCTTAGGCCTAATCTGTAACCAACGGAATCGGACCATCTGAACCGCAGTGAAGCGCGCGTGATGTTATGGAGTGCAGCCACTGGGTTGGCACACAGCAAATTCGGAATTCTTTATGTGCTTAACTGTCAAATCATCCACTGAAAGAGAAATGTCCAGGGGATGGGAGGGGGGGGGGGGAGGGGGGGGGGGGGGGGGGGGGGGGGGGGGGGGAGGGGGAGAAGGGTGGAGAGATAAGGGAAGAGTAGAAAAGGGAGAGGAAAGCTTTTAATTCTATTTTGAGATTTATACGCCGTCCTAACGCCCACGCCAAAAAAACAACAACAACAAAAAACCACATCCATGATTTTCGCGGAACCTCACAAGATTGTTTCAGCGTGATAACAAGGACGATAATTCAGTTCAACCCCTTTTGTTTAATGGAAATCGATTTCCTTACGTCCACGAGACCCGTTTTCCATGTGGTAAGAGTGGGACACTGAGCGTTCATGAGGGACAGGTTTTTCCTCAGCAGGCAGAATTGTGGTCGTCTGCAGATTAGGGGCAAGGTATCATCGGGAGAACTTCGTGAGCGCGCAGTGTAGGGTGGCGATGAGGGGGGGGGGAGGGGGAGGTGGGGGGGGTATGGGGTGGGGGTGGTGTGTGGGGGGGGGGGGGGGGGGGGGGAGGGGCGGAGGTGGAGGGGGGGGGGGGGTCATGTCTAGCGTGGGAGTAATGCATGTGAGGAGAAATGGAAGATCAGACCTAAAAGCGGGCTGATAAGCAATTTCTCTGTCGTTGTGACAATCAAAAAGGGGGCGTGTGTGTGTGTGTGTGTGTGTGTGTGTGTGTGTGTGTGTGTGTGTGTGTGTGTGTGTGTGTGTGTGTGTGTGTTTGCGCTTGTGTGCATATGTGCGTGTGTGTATATAAGTAGGTGTATGTGAGTATATGTATGAATGTAAGCGTGTGTGTGCGCGTGTGTCTGCACGCGATTGTGTGTGTGTGTGTGTGTGTGTGTGTGTGTGTGTGTGTGTGTGTGTGTGTGTGTGCGTGTGTGCGTGTGTGTGTGTATGTTTCGGAGGGGGGGTGGGGGAGGGGATGTATATCTGAAAAGGAGGGAGTATGTGTGGACATGCCATTATCAAAGCTTTCTGTATCACTCTCAGCATATAGGAACCATCGGACAATGTTGTGTGCACGAAGCTATTTGTTTTTGTTTTGTAGTGTTGATCTTCGTCTGCTGAGTAAAACTGGTCAGCAAACCCAGCCTGCTTGTGTTCGTCTATCTGTTATGTTTTCACACAAACCTAAGTTCAAAGAATTAAGAAAAAAGGGATTATCTTTCTTACTGGGTTTTAAGTTTCTAAGTAAAGCAGGTGGTGGTGGTTGGTTGTAGGGGCGACTATTTTGCTGTATCTGTGAAAAGGCATTTTCCCCCAAATGCCCGGGTAATTCCACACATAATTCCATCCCACCCCCTTCCTTCCCTGACCTTCTTCTTCCCCTCAGTCTTTTCCGCTTGTGAACCCTGGCCAGTCCTGCCCCCACATTCTCCTTTTATGTCCCGTGCATCTCTCTACACTGCTGATCTATGGTCTCTAAAGCTGGCGACACACTACGCTGGAAAACCCTCTCCAGCGAGTGGAATGCGGTTGTTTGACACGGCAGTGACGGGTCCTAATGGTTTGCTGACGGAAATCTAAACAACACCCACGCTGGCTTCCTCCAGTCCAGCCGGCAATCGTCTGTACAGCCGCTGAGCAGGTCGCGGCGTTCAGTACTCTCTGAACATGGACTCCAAAGAAGAAGACATTTTGCTTTGCGTTATTTTAATCATTTTGATCACTTGTGTACAACTGAAGCAAAAAAAAAAAAAAAAAAAAGAACCGAAGATGGTGGGTGAGACGATAGATCGCAAGGAGGGAGACGTTTGTGCATACCATTCTCTTCTCAAAGAATTACAAGAAGAGGATGCTGAAAGTTTCACCAACTATTAACCACATTGCCCTTTCCAACATAGTGTGGTCGCCGGCTTATCAGAGACAGAGAAAGCCATGGCTGTTTCGCCTCAGGGAGAAGTCATCAGGCTAGCTAACATCTTTCCACACTGCTGATCTATGGTCTCTGATGGAGACAGAGAAAGCCATGGCTGTTTCGCCTCAGGGAGAAGTCATCAGGCTAGCTAACATCTTTCCACACTGCTGATCTGTGGTCTCTGATGGAGACAGAGGAAGCCATGGCTGTTTCGCCTCAGGAGAAGTCATCAGGCTAGCTAACATCTTTCCACACTGCTGATCTATGGTCTCTGATGGAGACAGAGAAAGCCATGGCTGTTTCGCCTCAGGGAGAAGTCATCAGGCTAGCTAAGCCTGGTTCTCCACTGCTTTGGTGCAGTCCTCTCACTGTAGCTCCCCTGTGCGTGTGTGGTGTGTGTGTGGTGTGTGTGGGGGGGGGGGGGTTAAAATGAAACCGCGCTTTTCTGAAAACATATTTTCGTTTACAAAATCACAAATTCCACTCTTCAAATTTTCGGCCACGTGGCCTTTTTCAAAGAAAAAAAAAAACAAAAAACAATACAACTACGTAAATGTCCATCTTTGGCAACAGGACAGTAGTGGTTTTTTTTTTTTTTTTGCTCTGTCCAAACAAAAACAATACAACTACGTAATGTCCATCTTTGGCAACAGGACAGTAGTGGTTTTTTTTTCTTTTTGCTCTGTCCCAGTTGCCAAAGATGACATTACGGAGTTGTATCGTTTTTTTTTTTTTTTTTTTCTCTTGAAAAAGGCCCTGGGCCCGAAAAATTTGAAGAGTGGAATTGTGATCTTGTGTACTGTTTTCTTCTTTGGGACTATTGCTTTTATTTTCGTTGATTTTTTTTTTTTTTTTCTAATTTCCAGTTTTTTTTTTTTTTCTTTTCTGTCTATCTACTGGGTGTGTAACAAGAAAGGGAGAGGGGTGGGCGTTGGAGGGGGAGGGGGTGCAAGGAGGAAGGTGAATTGTAGTCCTAACGGGGTTGATTCCCCTTCTCATGTTTCTCTGGAAACCTGCTAGCAAAGTGTTTT